>JAKOGI010001751.1:55000-125000 GCA_029747015.1 Carnegiea gigantea
CATCATCACCATTACCAACCATCACCATCACTATTGCTTCCATTTACACCGTGTCCAACACCAACATTGGTGGAAATTGGAATTGTAAAGTTCATTTGTTGTATCAAAGTTTTTAGAAGTTCTGTGGTCCAAAAAGTTGTTTAGTGGTTTAATTGAGTTATTTAATGGCATGGTCTAGTTGTTTCTCAACCCAATTCAACTTCTTTTTTAACTTTTTCTTTGATTGCTTCTCCTTTTTAAGTAGTTCAATAGAAACTTTGGTGCTAGTTAGTGGACTGGTAGTAGAAGCATATGAACCCTCCATTCCAAATCCATAAATTTTACCTTTCTTGGTGAGGCTAACGACCTCCTTTCAAATATTCATCTGAGTTTCTGTTGACAGTTCAGGAAGTGGCATTCCTTGGGAGGTAGAACCTTCACCTTGAGTAGATGCTTAGATCTCCAAAAGTCTTTTTATATACTTCTCCTATATTAAGAAGAATTTAAATATTTTTGCCAATTTAAAGATAAAAAATTTGTAAAAGAAAATTCTAGTAAATAAACAAATTTTCCAAAAAAAATGAGTCACTTACATATGCCTCTTTTAACTTTTCATCCATAAATGATTGATCTTTCTTCTTGGAGTGGGTGCGTGCAAATGATTCATCAATAGTTGACTCTCTTTTCAATTATTCCGCCTACAGACAACTAAAAGTAGAATAGGTGATTATCAATACATGTAAATAATTTTAATTAGTTAGATAAAATAAATGCATATCTACAAAAAATATATATATTACCAATCTCCTTCTATGCTCAAAATGGGGAATTGATCCACCATAATGCACAGATGAACCTCCTCCCAGTGGTGATGCTCGATTTGTCTTGCCTAACACACTTTTCCCATTGAATTTTTGAGACTCCCAATATGCATGTAAGCCATCATAAACATCTTTGCTTAGCCACACAGGTTATATTCCACTTTTTCGAATCTCAAAAGTCATTTTTTTAAATCTTAGTGATCCATGAAACTTGAGAACTCTCCCAATCTCATGAGCATGCTCATCGTACCAACAAAATTTTTTCTAAAAGTAAACCAAAACTATAGGCACAGGTAAGTATATGAAAAAATATATACCATTTTTTTTTTTTTTTGCGATTGTTCGGTAACTTACTTTGAATTTATCAAGTCACATATTTTGCACTTCAATGGGTATTTCCTTCCAAGTATGATTTAGTGAATCACACTTATTTCCCAGGATATTAGAGAGGGCATGAATGACATGAGTGTGGTTTAGATAGAATTTGCCAAAAAATAAAGAAATGTATAGTGTTAAAATTTTCATTTTGTAATGTTAATTTTTAAAAAAAAGCAATCAATACAAAAAGCAAGTGCTTACTCTTTTCCTCTTAGAAAGATCTTCATCTTGGTTCATCTTGGTTTGTCGTTGGACTTCTTTAATAGGTTGAGAAACCTCTTATGAAGGCTGAGAAGTTCTAGGAGTAGTTGTAGGAGTAGGAGTAGCTATTGGAGCAGTAGTAGATGTAGGTACATGGCCAAAAGAAAAGTGGGTTGGTTGGATAGTAGACAATTAGGTATGTGGTCCATGGTCGGGTATGATTATGAAAAGGTGGAGAGCTTATAGGGATGGAATTTTGGATTGGATCTATTATAGGGAAATGGTAGGTGATGGGGTAGATGCGGGAGTCCCTTGAGAAGAAGTAAAAGTGAAACGAAACTTTTTCTTGGTACGGCCTTTCTCCGGCATCTTTCAAGGGAAAAAAATTCATAAAACAAATAAACACAAAATTGATAATTGTCAAACTTAAAAATCGAGAACACGACAAATACTCTCAAGAATTAACATAAAATCATACGAACATACATAAATAAGACTATCACAAAAGAAACAAGATGACCTTTACTAACAATAAAATTATACTCATGAAAAATATAACAACTAACTATTCATCATCATCCTCATCATCTTCATCATCTTCATCATCTTCAAGCCCTACATAATCTTCAACTTCGGTGTCATCCTTATCAGGAAATTCTTCTTCTTCCTCCTCCTCCTCCTCTTCCTTCTCCCCCTCCTCTTCCTCTTCATTCTGATGAGTCGCTAGTGTAACATCTATGTCAACTTCTTCATATCTATCATCGCAAAGGTTATCAATTTGAACGTCATCTAATATGATTGTAGCATCAGACATACTCTCCTCTTGATAAGCATGTTTCAGTGTATACTTGCTATCTACTCTAGATCTAGGAGTAGTTTTTATAACAACCCACCAATCTTGATTGTCTCTTCTTCTCACTGGATATGGCACGTAATACACTTGAGTTACAAAATCTGCAAATATGAATGGATCATATTTCCTATATCGTCGAGTATGTCTAATCTCTACAATACCAAAATCTTTATGCACCTTTGTACTACTATTAGAGGTATTATCAAACCAGTGGTAACTAAATAGAACACACTTTTTGATTGGTTCTCCTAGATATTTAATCTCAACTACTTCTAAATACTTCTTTTAGAAACCCATAGAAATCATTTGCAATGCCACCTTCTCCAACTCCTTTAGCACAAACTCTATAGTTGTAAGTTTTTATGTCTTCATTCCAAGCTTCTGTGTAGAACTTATAACTATTGATTGTGTACATAGGCCATGTATTCATAAGTTTTAAAGGTCCCAATGCTACTGACATAAATATCGATGATGTTCCATATCATACATTTGCATCATGTCCACCTAGTAAATAAGAAAAACATAATTTAATTACTCAACTAAGAAGTATATACATATACATACATATATATATATATATATATATATATATATATATATATATATATATATATATGTGTGTATGTGTTGTGTGTGTGTGTGTGTGTGTGTGTGTGTGTGTGTGTGTGTGTGTGTGTGTAGTTAATTATTTAATTACTTAACTAAGTAACAAGTTAGCTTAAACTTACATTATTTCTAAACCATGAAGCAAATTGTGTTGTGATTATAGCATCAACTTACCGATTAGAAAGATATGTGTTGTCTTCTCTTTTTTTCTTGAGTGAAGAAACTACCAAGTGCATCACTTATTTTTAGGGTTAACTATGTATTAACTATCTTTTGAAAGAACATATTAAAGATGTAGAACATTAACAACTAACCCAATATAAGGTTATACTTTCTCACAGTTTAGTATATCATAAAGATGAGCAGCATTATATTCTTCATCAGTCAATCGCCGCGGTGTTACTCACCCACTGGGACGATCTTGTGGACGAAAAACTAATAAAGTTGGTTGTGTATCATCCTGGTAAGCTTCATCCTTATTTTTTTTATTTCTATTCCTCATACACTATACACTATACACTAAATGTGAAATAGTAAGTGCAAAAGTGAGATGTTTCAAGATTAATATACGCCTTACATATTGAGCCTTCTGGACGAGCCTTATTCTGTACCATTTTCTTTAATACGCCTAAAAACCTACGATGCAATTTGCCATATATGTTAATAAATGTCATATAATCCTCATAATATTTTAAAAATTATGCATAGAAAAATAAAAATTTACTTCTCAAAAGAATACATCCAACTATATTAGACTGGTCCTCCTAATTTTGCTTCATAAGTTATGTGTATAGGCAAATGCTCCATGCAATTGAAGAAACCAAGAGAAAAGATAAGCTCTAATTTGCACAAGATCACAACAATATTCTTTTCCATTTAGGATAGTTTCTCCTCGTGCAACACTGTAAAGCATAAGTCTCTAAAGAATTGGCTAAATTCAGTAAGAGGCTTTCATATTTGTTTAGGAAGTGCACTGAATACAATTGGAAGCAATGATTGCATGAATACATGGCAATCATGGTTCTTCACACCACTTATCTTGGTCTTATCAACATCCAACGTTTAGCTAAATATGATAAATAATTATCTGGCATTCTCAAATCCTTCACCCGTTGGCAAATAGCCCTTTTTTGTTCCATTGAAAAGCTGAATTTTGCCTTTGGTTTCATGATTTTGCCATTATCCAACTCTTTAAGCTCTAATTCTTTATGCCTACAATATAATTTCAAGTCCATTCTTGCTTTGACGTTGTCCTTTGTTTTTTCATCTATATCCATAACTGTGTTGAAAACAACATTAAATACATTCTTCTCTATATGAATAGCATCCAAATTGTGCAGAAGGAAGTTTGTTTTCCAATATGACAATTCCCAAAATATACTTTGTTTGGTCCAGTAATGAACTTTTCCAAAATCTTCAATGACAAAGGTCCATTTTCAATCACCTTAGGAAGGTGTTGTATAGTTTGCTATATTGTTTCCCCATGTAGCTTAGCAGGAGGCCCATCATTTTTGACTTTTGTTCTTTCTAAATGCATCTTTATTCCTCCTAAATTAATGATCCATTGGCAAAAATTGTCTACGACAATTAAACCATGTTGGCTTCCCTCCATTCTCTAAGCGAAAGGCTTTGGATGAGGACGTACAAATTGGACAAGCTAATTTTCCATGAGTACTCTATCTAGAAAACGTGCCATAAGTAGAAAAGCCATTAATGGTTGTTCGTGCCAAAATTGTGCTATTTTTATGGCACTTTTACACCTGTTTAATGCTCATTATAATCATATTTTTTAGGTTTTTATTTGATTTTATTTTGTTTTGTAGGTTTTGAATAAAATGAAAATAATTACAGCAAAATGCAAAAAAGGATTAAAAGAAAGTCAGAAAATGAAGAACTGGGCCAAATAGACCCGACCCAATTCCCTAGGCCCGTTTCCTTTCAGCCCAAAGAAAAGAGGAAAAAAAAAAGAAAATAAAACCAGAAAAATTCCCAGCCCATGTGCTTGGCACATGACCCATAATCCCCAGTCTAGGCATGTGCAGCTCGCGTGACCATCAACTCCTCCCACCCCACGCGTGCGTCATGTGAATAAAGCCCCCCCTTTATTTCTCCTTTCGCCCTCTCTCTCCTCCTTTCGGCTTCGACTCGAAGCTCGGAAAACCCAAAGAAACCGATACACCACCACTACACGCCCCATCATCGACGCTCCCTGAACTGCCAGCACATCGCCAGTTGTCCCTCATCTTCGCCATCCACGCAAGTTGCGAGATCGAAGGATAGAAATTGATGAGGCTTGGGTATAAAATGGAGGAAGAGACCATTGAAGGACAGGAATTTTTAGGTAATTTAGGGTTAGGTTAGGTTTAATTTCAGCTTTAGGTTTAGTTTTAATTTTAATTTTGTTTCCATTCCAATTATTCGAATTTTAGGGTTTGAAAATTTTGGTTAGGGTTTGATGTTAGAATGGGTTTTGGGTTTGAATTTCATATAGTAATGCTACAATTTTGAGTTTTCTAGTGGTAAATCACGATTTTTGTTTGATTTTGATGTTGGTTTTATTGCGAAATTTCAGAATCCCCCTTCCCCTAAATTTCTCCCCTGTTCGATTTCAATGAAATGAGGCGTGGAGGCTGCCCTTCTCTTCTCCTGGTGAATTAATGCTTATGGTGCTCAAATTGGTGGAATACTCAATGGTAGAATTTGTCCTTCTTACTTTCGTCTCCCTTATTCCAGGTCATTAAATTTGCTCGTTTCCTCTATTCGTTTTTATTCTCAGTTTCCTTTCTTGTAGCCTACCTTGCTTGTTTTCTTGTTTTTGTTTGGTAATGTAATTATATGTTGTTTCTAGTTGAACAATTTTAGAAGCGTACTCTTTTAGGTTTGGTTAATGCAACTGCTCACCCTCCCCTACCACCTTTTCATTGTTTTGTCTTGTGCTAGCATGCTGATTAGGTTTAATTTCTATTTTATGGCTCTAATTGCTAATTTCCAGGTTATAATTTAGTTAAATGTTGACTAGGTTCTGCTCTGTTCACCTTGAAGTATGCTTGATCTGGGTTAAATCAAATACTCATGTTTCCTTACTCAGGCCCTAATCGTGCTCACCTCTTCCCTGCCTTGCCTTCTCTGTTGTCCCCGTTTGCTTATCTCATTGTTTGTAGCTCTCATTTGGTTATGTTAGTGCTAGGACGCTACTTATTCGATTAGATGAATATTAGATGCATGAGAGGTGGTGGTAGGGAAATTTAGAATAAGGCTCATTCATGATTTTTGGATTTATTCGTTTATTATTTTAAGTAGTTAGATTAGTTTAATTGCATGTTAAGTAACCTTAATCTTATCCTCGTCCCTATGGAGACAACCTTCAAGTACTACAGCGAGAGCTGTATGTTTACGGCTTTTTATTTCACACTCAAAATTTCCCAACAAGTTTTTAGCGCTATTGCCGGGGACGACGACATGAGATTAGGTCATATTTTCATTTTCTTAGCTCCTTTCTTATTTGGTGCTTTGTTTTGTTTATTTCATTATTAGTTGTGATTTGTTTATTAGTTGTTTAATTTATCAGTTGTGATTTATTTAGTTGATTTGTTTTGCTCATTTCATGACTTTATTATTAGGTTACCTAGGTCTCATTTTACTTTCTTTATGTTGGTATCGATTGTTACTTAGCTTAGTTATTTCTTGTTATTCAAAAATCCAAAAAAAAAAAAGAAAAGTTGAAATCTCTAAAAAAAATTAGGAAAATTCTCAAAAATCACAAAAAAATGGAAAAGCTTAAAATTGAAAAAAAAAATTTAGAAAAATTTGAAAACCACAAAAAAATTTTGAAATCCAAAAGCCCATAAACATTTGAAAAATTAGAAAACCACTAAAAATTGAAAAATTCTAGAAACTTTAAAAACTTCAAATGCCAGTTTTCCATTTCCCGTAATATGAGCACGAACCTTTTTGGAGTTATCTTTCAAGGCTTAATGAATATCGTACTCAACTGAATCATAGTTTTGAAAAATGAAAAATTTGTTAGTTCATTGCTGTGGGTCTAAATATTGAATCAAGGAGTTATATTGAATCAATTTGTCCGGGAGGTTTGATAGAACTATTATCTAAAACTCAAAATGAAGTTTGAGATTTCTTTGAAAAATTAGCTTAGAAAACCTATGCATTTGAACAAGGTAACGGGACTTTTAGATACCCAACTCATGGAGAGTGTAATTTTCATGCTAATCCTTACCCTTTAGACCACTTTGTGAATTCATATGACCCATGTTATTCTTGTGCGCCTCTTGTTTTGTGCGACTATTGTGAATCTCCTGATCATGATGCTTATACTTGTTCTTTTCGTTTTTATGTTGATGCTACATGTGCAAGTTTTGAAAAGAAGATTAATGATATGACTAATCAAATGATAGAAACAATGGAAGCGAGAATTGCTGCATGTTCTCAAAGTTTAACCAAAATAGGGAGACTTATAGTGAGATTGATGCTAGCTTAGAATCTCCTAAACCCGACATTAGCCTCGGTGATGATTTTGAACTCTCTTATTCTGCTAGCCCTGATTTGAATGAACACATGTGTTTGCCTAATCTAGAACAAAAGAGTGACCTTCCTACGTCTCTATCAATAGACATTACATCCCTCACTGGGTTATCCAAAGATATCACTGAAGATATCTTAGTTTATGTCGACCTACCCACCACTTTGAACGACTTTTGTGAATTTGATGTGGGTGAACGATCTAATACTGCTAGTGAGTTAGATATAAGCATCACATCTGAAGTTGAGCCTCATGATTTAGATGATTCGAAAGATATTTCACAGGAGTTATATGATGAGGTGACTGAACTCACTATGTTGGACTTTGATGATGATATTCTTTATGCAAAATATGAATCTTTTTCATGTGAGTTTGATGTTACTGAAGGTCTTGATTTGGGTTTTTATATTGAATATGAATTATTCTCTTTTGATTCCATCATTTCCGACCTTCTGTTTGAATTAGATGATAATGTTCTGCATGTGGAATATGAATCTTTTTCTGGTGAGTTTGATATCCATACAAGTTCTGATGATGGTTTTTGTGCTGATTATGAGTCCTTCTCTTTTGATTCCATCCAAAATGACTTCCTTTTTGAATATTGTGAGTGTGAATTTGTTGAGTCTAAGATCATTGTCACTAAGAATTTTCCTTTAGACCAGACTCATATGCATATTGGATTTAACAGAATTGTGAAATTTGCACCCTCTATTTTGCCTAGACTGTTCGTTCATGCTGATATAGTTTCTAGGCCAGTGACCTCCATACTAGCTTGTTCTAAGTATGTTCATTTCTTTTCTGATTGGGCCCAATTGTTTGATAAGTTGAAGCAGACACTTATCAGTACTTTATTGGCTAGAGGGATGTACTCTTTTTGGCTTCAACTTACTGCTTTTCACTGTTGCTATATTAATGAGAGTTGGGCTTCTTTGTTTGATAACTACTTTGTGCTTTGATGAGTTTTGATTTGAGTTGCAGTTCTCAGCTTAATATGGAGTGTCTGATGCTCCATAAGCCTTATGTTGCATCATCTTCGTGAGGCATAGTTTGGGTACAACCTGTATCCAATCTGGTATGATCATTCCACTCTCTCTTCTTCTCTTTTTCATTTCTTTTCTTTCTTTTCGTACTTAGTCATGGATATATAGGACTCTGAATATACGGGTGATCGATCTTAAGGAGCAATTTGGGATTTGTTGAGCCATGTGGGCTATGATTACCCTTGGTTGTGTTCTGATTTTGTGAATACTTGTAGTTGTTGATATCTAGGATTGTGAGTAGTTGTGAATATTTATTATTGTTCTTGTGTATGCTTTAGTTCCTTTGTTTGGTTTCCTTAATTTTGTGTTTTGTTTCCTTGGTTTTGTATTATGAGTTAATTTAGCAAGTTTTGGTTTTTCTTTGGTTTAATTTTTGTTTCATAGCTTCTTTTTGTTTCCTTTTTGGGATTTTAGTGTTTTTGTTTTTGTTTTGTACTTAGCTTTTCTTTCTTTTGTATTTTATTTTGTATTTAGCTTTTCTTTTGACTTAGGTTGGTGTTTAGCAAGTCTTTGGTTTGGTGTTGTTTTTGTTTTGAGTGATTATGTTGGTTTGGGCTTGATTGGTTTTGTTTTCTTTTAGATTTTGGGTTTTATTTTTCTTTATTTAGTTATTTCTGCTTTTTGATTTTTGTGTTTAGGTCTTATTTTGTTTTGGTTTAG
The DNA here is from genome assembly GCA_029747015.1 of Carnegiea gigantea. Taxonomy (NCBI): domain Eukaryota; kingdom Viridiplantae; phylum Streptophyta; class Magnoliopsida; order Caryophyllales; family Cactaceae; genus Carnegiea; species Carnegiea gigantea. The sequence continues at coordinate 64,076 of JAKOGI010001751.1, forward strand.
TTTTGATTTTGGCCATTTAGTGGTTTGGTTTGTTTTAGAGTTAGCATTGTTTTTGCTTTTCTTTTCCGATTTTGACTTTGGTGATTTTATGTTTGTTTTTGATTTTGATTTTGATTTTGATTTTTATTAGTCTCCTAGTTTGTATATATTTGTGGTTTAATATGATTTTATGGTTCTATAGCTTATATGCTTGCTTTTTAGCGTCTTAGTTTCCATAATGAGGACATTGTGAAGTTTTGATGTAGGGGTGAGGTGCCCATTTTTTTTGAAAAATTTTTGAAAAATCCAAAAAAAATTTAGGTTTTGTCTTTGGAAATATTTGTACTCTATTTGATTAGTTTGAATCCCCTGTGCCTCGGTTATTAGCTTGTATATAAGTAGGATGTGCATGATAGATCTCCAACCTCAATATGATATTCTGAGTCCTAATTCTAACTCCAGTAGTTCATTATAGATTGTGTAATCCAGTCCTTGTTCATTCCTTCATCATTATTTTTAAGCCTTAGATTTCCATGAATAATTCTCCCACTAGCTTGTGACATGATTACTCTGAAGTGATTGAAAAATTGAAAAAAAAGTGTATGATGAATAAAGAGGAAAAAAGAAAAAGAGATGGAATAAAATTTAGAATGACAAGTATCCCCTTAAGGCATATGCTACTAGGCGTTACCTTTTGAGGCACGTGCTACTGGGTGTTACCCGTTGAGGCAATATTGCTACTGGGAAAGCTTGCTTCTAAAGTCAGTATGATAATAATGTAATTGTGTCAGCCAAGTAGGATTGAGTCTAATTCTGGTAAATCTAAGCCCTGGGATGATGATACACTTACACACGAGCACAGGGATGGATTTAGAATCTTCATGTATCATGGGGTGAAAAATTAGTGCTCTGATGTCATTTAGGAGGTAGAGAACTTTGAAGTACATTCTATGCATATGCAAGTCAATAATTGGGTACATGGGTGATTTAACTGATTAGAATATGTGCATATCTTTCCCAAATCCTATACATATTAGCTTTGAGAAAAACCAAAAAGATTTTCTTTATTTTTGAAATAATTTTTGTGGGTAGTTCACCTGAAAACCCTCACGAAATTTCACTCGTCCACTTGGGAGACCGAAGGATTTAAATGACTTGTTGCATACGCTAAATGTAACCATGATTCCTGCGACAGTGAATTAGGGTTTTCTTTTTCTTATTTTCTTTTTCTTTTTAGGTAGTTTAGTTATTTTACTCGAGGACGAGCAAAATCTTGGTGTGGGGGTATTTGTTCATACCAAAATTGTGTTATTTTTACGGCACTTTTATACTTGTTTTATGCTCGTTATAATTGTATTTTTTAGGTTTTTATTTGATTTTATTTTGTTTTGTAGGTTTTGAATAAAATGAAAATAATTATGGCAAAAATGTAAAAAATGATGAAAAAGTCGAAAAATGAAGAACTGAGCCAAATAGACCCGACCCAATTCCCTAGGCCCGTTTCCTTTCAGCCCAAAGAAAAGAGATAAAAAAAAGAAAATAAAACCAGAAAAATTCCTAACCCATGTGCCTGGCACGTGACCCATAATCCCCAGCCCAGGCATGTGCAGCTCGTGTGACCATCAACTCCTCTCACCCCACACGTGCCTCACATGAACACAGCCTCCCCTTTATTTCTCCTTTCGCCCTCCCTCTCCTCCTCTCGGCTTCGACCCCAAGCCCAGAAAACCCAAAGAAACCGATACACCCCCTCCCCATTTTCAATCTCCATCATCTCTCCTCCATCTTTGACATCCTCATCCACCATCAACGCTCCACCATCAACGCTCCTTGAACTGCCAGCACATCGCCAGTTGTCCTTCATCTTCGCCATCTACGCAAGCTGCGAGATCGAAGGGTAGAAATTGATGAAGTTTGGGTATAAAATGGAGGAAGCGGCCATTGAAGGAGAGGAATTTTTAGGTAATTTAGGGTTAGGTTAGGTTTGGTTTAATTTTAGCTTTAGGTTTAGTTTTAGTTTTAATTTTGTTTATGTTCCAGTTGTTCGAATTTTAGGGTTTGAAAATTTCGGTTAGGGTTTGATGTTAGAATGGGTTTCATGTAATAATGCTACAATTTTGAGTTTCTTAGTGGTAAATCACGATTTTAGTTTGATTTTAATGTTGGTTTTATTGAAAATTTTAGAATCCCCCTTCCCCTAAATTTCTCCCCTGTTCGATTGCAATGAAATTAGGTGTGGAGGTTGCCCTTCTCTTTTCCTGGTGAATTAATGCTGATGATGGTCAAATTGGTGGAATGCTCAATGGCAGAATTTGTCCTTCTTACTTTCATCTCCCCTGTTCTAGGTCATGAAATTTGCTATTTTCCTCTATTCGTTTTTGTTCTTAGTTTCCTTTCCAGTAGCCTAGCTTGCTTGTTTTCTTATTTTTGTTTGGTAACGTAATTATATGCTATTTCTAGTTGAACAATTTTAGAAGCTTGCTCTCTTAGGTTTGGTTAATGCAACTACTCACCCTCCCCTGCTACCTCTTCAGTGTTCTGTCCTGTGCTAGCATGCTGATTAGGTTTAATTTCTGTTTTGTGGCTCTAATTGCTGATTTCCAGGTTATAAATTAGTTAAATGTTGACTAGGTTCTGCTCTGTTCACCTTGAGGTAATCAAATACTCATGTTTCCTTGCTCAGGCCCTGATCATGCTCACCTCTTCCCTGCCTTGCCTTCTCTGTTGTCTCCTTTTGCTTATCTCGTTGTTTATAGCTCTCATTTGGTTATGTTAGTGCTAGGACATTGCTCATTCGACTAGATGGATGTTAGATGCATGAGAGGTGGTGGTAGGGAAATTTAGAATAAGGCTCATTCATGACTTTTAGTTTTATTCGTTTATTATTTTAAGTAGTTAGATTAGTTTAATTGCGTGTTCAGTGACCTTAATCTTATCCTCGTCTCTGTGGAAACGACCCTCAAGTACTATAGCGAGAGCTGTACGCTTGCCGCCTTTTATTTTACACTCGAAATTTCCTAACAATAGTCTACATCAATGCATCCCTCATTTAAAAATTTTCCTTCCTAGAAATGTCATATGTTTGGACACCTTCATTCCATAAGGGTTTTCAAATTATTTATCAAAGGTTATAGATATACATTTATATTAGCCTTGTGATTTTTCGGACCAGGAATAATGCAAGTCAAAAACGTATAAGGTGTACTCATACACATTACTCGAGGGAGATTGTAAGGAGTTAGAATTACTGGCCAACATGAATAGGGCTTTGCGTACTTTGATGAAAATGGAGAGAAACCATCGGCACGTAAGCTAAGTCTAACATTATGTGGCTCAGAGGCAAAATTAGGCCAAGTTCTACCAAAATGTTTCCATACTTCTCCATCAGACGGATGACATAATACACTAGGCTCTCAAGGATTTTCATAATGCCATCTCATGTGTTGAACAGAACTATGAGATGCAAATAACCTTTTAAGCCTAGGAATGATGGGAAGATAATGCATTCTTGCTAAAGGAACATCCTTTTGTTTTCTCTCTTTTTTTTAACTTACGCACCCTATATCGAGGAGCATCACAAAATTTGCATTGTTGTACAGGTACATCTTCTTTATAATACAACATACAACCATTAATACAACAATCTATTTTTACGAAAGTGAGCCCCAATTTTCTCACTAATTTTGCATCGGAGAACTTACTCGGCATATAATTGTTAGATGGACATGATTCTTTCATAAGCTGTACAACTTCATTAAAACAACTCTGCGACATATTGTGCTGGGATTTAATACTAATCAATCTAAGAGTAACAGATAACTTGGAATTATTAGTGTAGCAATCCCGCAATGGACATTGTAATGCATTTAACAAGTCATAAGACCTTTGTGCATCTGGATTAGGAGGCTCTAGAACATGTCCATTAAAAGCATCTTCAACCATTGTATGCTATGCGTCATTGGACATAGCATGATTTTAGAAAGAAATACTAGATGGACTATGATGCATGTTAACTTCTTCAGCTTCAGGAGTTGAAGTTCCCATGTGATGTCCAATACCAATATCCACTAGGGAACCCCTTCTCATATATATGGACCTTTACTTCCTCCGGTGGTAGAAATTTTGTGTTCTCACACTTCGCACAAGGACACCTATATACTTTCTTCCTCAAATATACAGAAAGATTTCTTGCAAACGTGTCAAACTCATTAACCCCCGCCACACACTCATGTGTTAATCCACCTATATTAGGAAAAAGTCTATTAACCATTCACCTATGATGCTCCGGAATTTCCATATTTTGTTTAAGTTAGAATAAGTTATTTCATTAGTTTTTTCAACTATTACTAATAATATAGCATATTAAATAAAACACTCATGCACATATAAAATGTATCAAAGTGCACATAGCTTCTTATATGAAAGCATAGTTTTCACACCTAATAACAACCACATGCAGACAGAACACCCAACATGTAAACCATCATACAATTATAGTACAATTGGTTGGACTTTACGATATAAAATGTATGTTGGGCCATACCAAAAAGATCACTTAAATCATTGTCGGCCCATTAAGCCTTTCCAGCATAGTAAGAAAATTACTTCATAGTTATGTGCTTAATAATATTCATAATTGCATTAGTTAGAATTAGATACCTCAATAATACACCTTCACGATCAAATAACTTCAACTTTCAATCACTTATATCGCTCAAATGCAAGTGGTATTAAACATATGTGCACAAAAAAAAATATGAGCACTTGTATATAAAAATCACATCATTGACAGTAACGACATAGAATCAAACAAAACGCTAAATTCACATCAAAAGTAGTTATAAATGAAATTGTGCAAACAAATAGATCAAGTCAAGAAGATATGAGATTATAAGGGAGGGGAGAGAGAGACAGAGATAGAGAGAGCTAATTCTAAATAAAATCAAAATCATAAACAATAAGTCAAAAAAGACTAAATCTGAAACATTAATTATTACATTCCTGAATCTTTTCGGTAATAAGACCTTAATCAATCAACATATTCACTTGTCACAAACTCACAATAGATGCAAATAGCCAAATAATAAAAACAAGTTGGTGAACGTCCCATACCCCCATATATATTTAAAATTGTTTTCTATATTTATATGATTAATTTCTCCCTAAAATCTTAAATTATTTTGTGTATTTATATATTTAAAATTATTTTTGTATTTACAAAATTATACATGAACGGTAAAATTTCCCTTAAAACCAAAATTATGTGTTTGAATCTTTTATAAAATATTATTAAAAATTAAGAATTGTTTACGGGAATAAAATAGTAATCAACCTAATTACTAACTAACTAGGAAAAGAATAACAAGTTGGATGCTCATTTATTCTTTTGGTAAAGCAGGTAGTAGGGTAGGGTATGTAAATGGAATATACTTAGATGCGATTAGGGGATTATCAAGATATTAAAGTCATTAAACAAGCATTATTAAGGAATGAATGTCAAGTAATTAACCAGTGTCCAAAAAAGACTAAACAAAACATATTAGACAAGATTAATGTAATAGTCCAACCCTAAATTGCGTTTATTTATTTAATTACCTCTTGATAATGATTTCTCACATTTATTTATCGCATTTAATCATCCCGACGGGAAAAAAAATATTTGGGCCCCACTTGACAATTCGGGTTTTATTTGTTTATTTAATTATTAACGAAAATTTTGGGAGAATTCATAGTAGGCCCTAATAATTATAGTCTAAGTGATTTTATTTGTTTTCCGTAACATTACAAAAATTTAATTTTGAGTTACGCAAAAACATTATCGTTACGGAGCATTTTATTTCCAACCCAACTTATTTTGGTCCAATTAGAAGCCCAACAAGCTTATCTAGTTAACCTAGCTAACTGTCATGATTAAGCCTAACCATGGTTAGGTAAAAGTCATTTTTGAAGATAAAAACTCAGCCAAGTTTGTTAGATTAGTCAAAAAAATACAACCCAAATCCAAAACTACATTTTCTCTCTCTTCTTTCTCCACATGGCTGCTGAGCCCTCTCAGCCATTGATTTGAACTGTTCCTATCAATAGCCACCCTCTAGCCACCAAGGCAACCACCAGCCATCCCCACACTCTCCTCAAGCATCAAACATCACTTTCACCTATTTTTGTTCAAGCAAAGTGAGTAAACCCTAACGTTATTCTTATTGATTTTGCTTGTATCTGGGTTTTGATTCTTGTTTTCATTGTTTTGGTGGTTGATCAGTTATTTTTATAGAAATAAGAGTTATTTTGGATGTTTTAATTGTTAGATAAGTTGGATAGTAAGTAAAGGTTGAGGTTGATCATGTTCATGCAAGCTTAAGTTAAAACCATATTTATGGATTGATTTGTATTTGATCTGGTGATCTTTAGCATTATTGATGATTATGATGGATTTGTTACAATTTTGGATGGTTTGAAGGAGTTAAGGGTGAATCTAAGTTGGCCAAAAGTTAGGGTTTTAATGATTATGCAAGGTTTAAGCTTCCTTTAATAGCAAGCATGTCATTTGTATATATTTGATTGAAAAATGAATCTTTGATGTATATGATTATGAAGAGTGTGGTGGTTTTGCATGGTGATGGGAAAGACCAAAGCTTTGTTGCATGATTTTAAGGAGTGATTTTAGATGAGGATTGGTGTGAAAAGAGAGGAGACAGCAATGACAGTGGGGGCTGGGAAATGGCAGAAATGGTAATGAACAGCCTAACCAAAACTTATGATTTTTGGTAGGTAGATAGATTAGTGAGTTAGCTTTCAAATGCCTATTGAATCACCTTAATCTGAGATCTGTGGAAAAAATTCTGGCCATTTTACTAGAACTGTATAGGTTAGACTAAAACTGGCACACTTGTGTTGTAGCCGCATTTTGGGAACCCTATTGCGGGAATCATGTTTTATTTCTAAATGAAAATTTTTCAGGACTTTTTAAAATTTCTATATTGGGAAATTGGGTCTCAAATGGAGATCGAGAGGTTAGGTTACGAGTCATTTACTTTAGCCCTTATTACGCACTTACTTTTACTTTTACTAACATATTAACTATGAAAATAAATACTTTTGCTAACTCTATGTTCTTATAATGATATTTTTGTACAGAATCAGGGCCTAATATATCATTTCCTCTCCTTTTGTAAATAATCATACTCAGTGACATTTCATTAAAAGTCACAGGTACGTTCATTGTCTGTATCTTTAAAAATTAGTACGTATTTATCAAAATTATAATATTTTGGTAAGTTCATCAATGAATCAGTTTAACCAGTGATTTATCACATAAGTAGTAACTCCATCAGTTATCAGTTACAGGGCATTACCCTTTCCGCATGGCTATAGGCCAGGTCTCCCGATCGACTTGGCAGGTGTATACCTATCTTTAGATCGTAACAGTTATTATGGATTCACTATCAGATAATAATTGACAATGTAGTTTTATATTCATCTCATTCCCTATTTTAAATTAAAATGAGCTGCAATGTGGGCCAAGCTAGTTTTTCCATAAGCATTTAACAATACAGAAATGCATGTACTGAGTTTCGACTCACAATTCGAAATGTTTTCATGTTTTGTTTTAGGGAAATGCTCAGTGAATCGCCCTCCGGCTGGCAGGCCAATTGGAGAAGATAAGTGATCGAGAAAATCTGAAAGGAATAGTGGTGTTTTAATGCTGAAATGTTTTGAAGGCTGTACTATGAGATATTTTGATGTTAGAACTATATACTCTGCTAAGAGTTACTATATTTTGATGTAGATTTTGAGACCGTTAGTTACTGTTTGTGTTTGGTTTGATGGTTTGCTTTTACAAATGCCGTGTGGTGGTAACGATGTTCAGCTTAGTTTTGTTTAATTATTTTTAAGCCAAATCTTGTCCTTTTTTGGATGGCAGCAACGCCCTGGTCATTTGGTTATTATTTCTAATTGGTGAATTAATGAAAAGAATGCAAACAGTGAATTATGTATATTTAGGGTGTTACAATTAAATGGTGTTAATTAGGGCACCAGAAAAGATTGGAGAGACTATAATACTAATAAACAAAATTTGAAAAGCAAGTTCATGGATTTTCTGCCCTCGAGCAGAAATAACTTCATAAAGCCCAAATAACTTCAAATCCTCATTTATGTTTTCATGGCATAATGAGGCTACATGATAAGTGAATTAGAGTAAGGACTCTTAAGTTACTACTAATCAGCAGCTAAACTTGCTAGTGGATATGTAAATATTTATTTTATTTAATTTTTTAGGAATACTGATTATCTAAAAATCACGTAGTTTGCTCGCCTCTCTCTTATCCCTTTTTTCCTATGTCTAAATCTTCTTAAAAAAATCATACTACAAGTACCAGAAAAGGAAAATGACTTATTAGATTTAGTATTTTACAATGTCACCGCCTAAACACTCAATCTGATGATAGTAATTTTCCATAATTTGTAAATACTGGATTGACAAATAGAATTTCAGTCTAGAAAAAAGAAAGAGCTTGGAACTCAAATTATCAATTTGTTGCATCATCCTCACTGATTGCATCATCCTCACTCATTCCCAGAAATCTATAATTTTCCATGATTTGTAAATACTAAACATGGGGATTAGCCTACAAATAATCAATTTGGCCCTCTCAATTTTGATTAAATAGATGGTGGAGTAAGCATTTTGTTGCATTCATGAATTCATTGCATCAGAGGTTGGCAAACAAACCAAAAAAGAAGAAGATTAAACAAACCAAATTTTGATTAAACAGGCAGTGGAGTGGGCATTTTGATGAAACAGAGGTTGGCATTTTCCATGATTTGTAAGTACTCAAATTACTCATTCCCTGAAATAGTAATGGTGGAGTAGGCACGTACATTAATGAATTCATGTATCTATCAAACACATTCATGAATTCATGTATCTATTAAATACAATATTGAATTTGTGTATCTATTCATGCATATAGTGTTCCCAAAACGAATTACATCAGAGGTTAGCAAACAAACCAAACGAATTATAGTACGTAAACGGAAGGTTGGCAAACTCAAACTCAGAACCAAAATTTATTAAATTTCAAGCCTTAAAATCAGACTTACATCCAAGTGCGCTGGAATGAATAGAAAAAATCATCCTGATCTGGGCTTCGCTGGAACGAACAGAAACAATTAGTCTTCGCTGGCCGGCACCGGAGACGATAGGGGCTATCAGACACTGAGTGTAGACCGAGGGGCTAAAATCATGTGACCCACTGAGTAAGAGACTGAGAGGGGCTAAAATTCATGGTATGAGAGAGTAGCTTGACTGGCGATGGTGTGCGGCGCTCCGATGCTGGCAGCGATGGGAGAGAGAGGAGTGCAAGGGCGTATGACATCGGGCGTGCGAAGGGTGTGCATGGAGAGGTGAGTCTGCTGAGCGGGGTGGGGTTTGGGTGGAGGCTGAAAGATGAGGACATTGAGGTTAGATAATTAGGGTTGTTTTTTGTTACTTCACTAATATTGTGACCAAAATTTAATTTTTTTTATGGTTACGAAATCATTCTTAACTTTTTTTTAAATAGAAAAACCAGTCCCAACTTTAAAATTAAAAAAAAATGTGTCAACTTTTAAAAAATTAAAATTCTTGACTGATTTTATATCAAACTGAAACTCGGTCATAAAATGTGACTACATTTCACACCACTTAACTTGTGATTAGAAAATTCTCACTGCCCTCTATTGGTTACAAAATTAGTCACAACATGTGATTGTTTTCAGGCAGTCATAAAAAGCGGTCACAAATACTAGTCAGGTAGGATGAGCTGCACACACACACACACACAGAGTTTTCACACACAGACCCACACACACACATATTCATATGTGTACATGCACACATGCACGTGTGTGTGTCTGTGTGTATTTGTGGGGTTACTCAGGTAGGATGAGCTGCTCTGTGATATGAGTAGGATGAGCACATGGATTTATTGTCTAACTCTCACCCAAAATTGATCACCATATATAACATTGATGATTACTGAGACTGAAATTATTGATCAATAATTAAGATTATAAGTAAATGAATTTATGATTTTTAGTGAAAGTAAAGCTCAAATACATCCAAAACAAAGCTTTCCTAACTATAAGTGAGGATATGGTTTGTGATAAATGAACATGCTTATATTGATTGCCATAAATAGATCAATTGATCACCAAACATAATTCTAATGATCACTAAAATTGAATCTTTTGATCACTAACTAATATCATAAACAAAAACATATATGATAACTTTTCCGTAAAATAAAGTTGAAGTTACAACAAATAAAGCTAACCTAACTAGAATTAAATGTAGGTTGTAATTAACAAACACATTCATTATGGTCACCATAGATAGATCAATTGATTACCAAATATTATTCTAATGATCACTAAAACTAGATCTATTGATCACAAACTAATATCGTGAAAAAAACACTTATATTATGATTTCTGATCAAACTTGAGCTAAACTTGTAAAAAAAACTCACATAACTACAAATTGAGCATATAGTTTACAATCAACGAGCATGTTTATAATGATCACCAATTGTACTTTTATGATCACTATATAAATGAAACATTCTACCAACATGTCGATGATAGAAACAATCAACAAATATATATAAATCTCATGATTGCTGTAAGAAAATCTATCGATCACTAACTAATATCATACACAAAAGCATATATTAGAAACATGATTTGTGATGGATATGTTTGGTGATTAATAACTTTAGTTTCAGTGATCAATAATTTTAGTTTTAATGATCATCAATGTTATGTTTAATGATCAATTCTAAGGAAAAGACAGACAACACCTCTATGTGCTCATCCTACTCATCCTATACAAAACCTCATCTTACCTAAATGATCCTCATATGTATATATATATATATATATATATATATATATATATATATATATATATATATATATATATATATATATATATATATATATATATATACGCGCACACACGTGTGTGTATGTGTGTGTAAATGTGTGTGTGTGTGTGTGTGTGTGTGTGTGTGCACGTGTGTGTATGTGCATGCGTGTGTGTATACATATATATAGATATAGATATGTGTGTGTGCATGTGTCCGCACGCGCGCGCACACGCATGTGCACTCACACACACATATTCACACATGTCGGCACATATACACACGCATATACACACATATCTATTAATATATATATATATGTGTGTGTGTGTGTGTGTGTGTGTGTGTGTATGTGTATATATATATATATATATATATATATATATATATATATATATGTATGTATGTATGTATATATATATATAGATATATATAGATATATATATGTATATATATGCGCATGTGTATAATGATAATTTCAACCTCTCTGACTAAAAGGAAAGAGTATGGTGAGTTCAGATGCATGTTAGTGGCACCAATCCCTAAATGAAGCCATAATGTTAAATATTCTATTACCATCCAAATATTCGTCCGAAGCATGAGACAACCTATTGATGTCACCTGGCACAATTATGTCACGCTCGATTCTTAGGTTATATTGAAGCAATTTTGGCTCATTTTGGGCGAGTTAAGCTAGGTTTCGGGATTAGGTTGTCTAGCCTCTTCTTAAATCCCATTTTGGAGATAGTAAACTAGGGTTAAACAAGTTGTCAAGAAGAGAGGAACAAACATTATAGTTCACAACTCAGAAGGTGAAATCATCTGGAGTTGCTAAAACTCTCAGTATCAAACAAACTATTGTGTTGACTAAAGGAAGAAAGGATATAGGTTTGTAAGGAGGAAGCTAGAAAACATGTTGTGTGAAAATTATGTGTGAATTCAACAGACGGACAAGGCCGTTAACAAGATTTCAAAGTGTAGTTTATGATGCTGGAATTGCTAGCCCTTGTCTTAATCGCTTCTTCGTAAGTCATGTTCATAGAAGTGCTAATAGAACAATCCATTGTCTAGTACGAGAGGCTTTCAAGATTGATGATTTTCAGATTGGACTGAGGAATGTTTTTATATATTCTTGATATTGTTGTTGAGAAATATTTAAATTTAGATGCGAAAAAATAACCTGACACCTAAAACCAAAATGAAATGACCCAAAATCGTGTCTAACTTGAATACTTGAAATAGTTAACCCAAATTGAACCTGAAATTCCAAATCATTCAACTTGAATTGAACACGATGCAACTTTTTCCTCAAAAGTTGTTCATTGCAAGAAGAGATTTTGGACAAAATTGATTGGAAGTCAACTTAGATCGAACAAAATCCAAACAGAGTCTTGTCGAGTCAAACATTATCGATCCAAACATGACTATCAACTGGATTTGGAACCGAATTGAATGATCCGTTTCTCAGATGTAACTGCTTAATGAAGTGCCTCATTTTTCCTAGCTAAAATTTTGTTTTCGTCAATTTTAAAATATCCTCTGTCCTTCCGCGTCGACCCTAAGGCCCCCCCGCCCCCGGATCCCCTGTGAGGGTGTTCCGCCGGAGTGCTCCGCCGTTGTCACCGCCACCGCCATCAACGTGCTCTCTCTTTTCGTCACTTCCATAAATCTGTAAGCTTCTATTTGCTGCCTCACTAGCATGAATTTTCATATTTCCCCTCCTCCCTTATCCCTTTCATCGGCAGTTTGTAAGCCTCGTATACCTGATGATGCATCTTCAGTGGCCCAAAAAAAAACTGTATCTCAGATCTCAAACTGGGATATAGTTGTCCATTGTAAACTACTGGGCTGTTAGTTGCCGACTTGCCGATGTTTGACGAAAAAGTTTGCGATGGAATTTGGAGTGTTAATGGCGACTGATTCTGTTGTCTGTTTGTAATCCATATTTAGGTCTCACACTTGTTTTCTCCCGGTTATTTCTTTCTTTTTTCTTTTTTTTTTCTCAACATGTGAATGCGAATTTAGGATCAACAATTTGAGGAATTGCTCCAGTAATCTAGGAAATTTATTAAAATCTACTTGCAATACGTAGATTCCGTTGAAATTTTCACGGAGTCTGGTGTGGATCTATGTACTATGAAACCCATTATCAGCCATAATTGAAACCTTGTAAGAGGCAGTGCATAGTTATGGTTTAGTTTTGTATTGAGTTGGATTATCCTCGCAGATATCTAATTTGTGCCCTTTTTCCCTTTTTTTTCTTTTTTTTTGGGGGGGGGGGGGGGGGGGGGGATTTTGGGGGAGGTTGGCATTGTAAAGGCACAATCCTTGCCATGGACCAAGTCATGTGTCGAACCCCCTCCCCCCAAAAAGTCCTGTCAATGCATGAACTACAATGAACTTAGAACTTGATGTGTTCCCCGAGAGGATGCTATTTCCCCCCCTGTTGTAGCATAGCATGTGAGCAGCACCCACTCAATGTATGTTTGATATGTATATATATTTTTTCTTTTTCATTGTTGATTTCATTCAGAAAGTTACTGGGAAAGCAAAAATGCCTAGTGGAAGAAGTCCAAACAGGCTCTGTTCTGAGGCCGAAGATAAGGATAGGGATCAAAAACATCGGCGCCGGCTTCAAGATGCTTTGCCCCTTGAGAATCAACGAGTTTGTCATACCAAAGCCGAGGTTAATGATGCAAACCGGAAGGCTAATGAAGTAGGTGAAGCAACCAAGAAGTCTGATCCAAAAGCTGTTCCTCGTTCACAATCTTATTTCCAGGTTTATCATTATTTTTCAGTTCTTAATGTTAATTCCTTATGATTTAATATGCATCAGTTCTCCTCCTGATGGTTTTAGTCCATATTTTATGGTCTCAGTCTCCGGTGGACTTGTGAATTCGGACGGGCGGGTAGGATACGAGTCGGGTGTATTTCGGTTTCGGCGGGTCGGGTGTATTTCGGGTTCGGGTAGAATATGAGTCGGGTGTATTTCGGTTTTACGGGTTTCGGGTAGACCCAACGGATCGTGATCGCCATCTATTTTACTATTTTTGGGCGACTAATATCGGCTATAGAAGTTCAAATTACTTGAATACATATCCAATAAATCTTTGATATTTCATCATGACAAACGAATGAATATTTCTAGACTTAAAATTGATAAAAATGAAGAAAGAAACAATGTATTTATTCATTTGTGAGTCTACAAATTAAAAAATAATTATGTTTTTGAAATGCACTGGCTCCTTATATGGAATATGAAATACCTATTATAGACATTAAATAAGGTACAAATAAGCTACTTACTTTTCATTCTTTGAACATAATCAAGGATTCAAGGTCATGATTCATGATGAAGCAAAGTCTTAGGTCATAAACAAGTAAAACAACCAAGTCATCATTACAACAAGTCACAAAGCACAAAGTTACTACATGATAGAAGAGTGACCACCATTATAAGTTTACAACAAGTCACAAAGGACAAAGTCATAAGTCATAAACAACTAAGTCATAAAACAACCAAGTTATAACAAAGACACCCAAAGCATAGTTCAATATCAAACACCTAACATTAATAAACTAATTAATGTTAGAATCACCACATTCGGTTTGGTCTCCCAATTCCAAATCCACCTTTTCTTCTTCCTCTTCATCTTCTCCTTCTTCATCAACATTCAAAGTGACTTTAGAAAAGTGAGCACACGCACCATCGAGCTCTTGATCATCCTCATCTACATCGCCAAATATTTACAAGTGAAATTAATGTATTTATTAGTTTGTATATAAAATACAAAAAGAAAAATATTTATGTTTGTAGAACTTACCCCCATCGATCTTATATCCAAACAACCAACTACGAATGGTAACCAAGGCTTCCGCATTCTCGTGTTCAAGAGAAGCTCTCCACTTTGTTATGATTCTACCTCCCATATTAAAGCATGACTCAGAAGCCACTGTAGTAATAGGGATACTCAAGATGTCTCTTGCCATGTTGCGTAAAGAAGGAAACTGATTTTTGTTCATTTTCCACCAACTTAAAATGTCTAAGTCGATGGTATGATCTAATCTATACTCATCCAAGTACTTATTCAATTCTGAAGTTCTGCAATTGGATACTCCAACATTATCAAAATTTGCAAAGCCCTGCATAAGATGAAAATATATTCTTAGGTAGAAATAAATAAGATAATTTCTCTTATAATGAACAAGTACAAAATAGAAATCAGATTATGAAACTTACCGCTAGGTCATCCTTTCCTCTCTTTGCACCACTCTCATTTACTTGGGGTTTTCTTTCACATACTCCCCAAAGAGCTTGTACAACTGATCTTTCACAATCTTGGACTTCAATTCAGCAGTTTCAACATCAAGCGTTTGAAAACAATACGTGATAAATTGAAACTTGTAACGAGGATCCAAAATGGCAGCAAAGGAGAGAATTATACTATAATTTTCCCAATAGTTCTTAAATTTTTCCCTCATCTTTGTTGCCATACTCTTAAGAACAACATCCTTACAAGAAGTCTATGATGCTAAGAGGCTTTCAATCTTTCAAACATTTTTGAGGTACAAGTTTTCCGTAGGATATTTTGTACCAGATATGATAGTGGTTATCTCATCAAATGGTTGAAGAAGATCACAAATTTTCTCAATTCTAGACCACTTTTCTTCTGCGGGAAGATCAGAAAAGTTAGGAGTAGACCTCTCAATCCACCTCATACTTACAAAGGCAGCTCGATAAGGCAATGCTCTATCTAGCATCCTATAGGTGGAGTTCCACCTAGTTGGACAATCCAACCATAAACCCCGAGTACAATCAATTCCAAGACTCAAAGCGATTTTCTCAAATTTCAATTTCCGACCTTCAGAACCGGTCACATATTTCACTAAATCCTTCACCTTACTTATCCCCACATCAATCAATTTCAAGCTTTCTTTGACAATCAAATTTAACCCATGTATTCCACATCGAACATGAAAAAACTCACCACCACAAGGCAGTCGAGCATGCACATGAAGGGTATCACGCAACATGTCTTGCATGTTATCATTTGCTCTAGCATTATCCAATGTGATCGTAAAGATTTTCTTATGAATTTTCGACTCTTGTAAAAGATCGTGGATTTTGTTATGCAAGGCAATTGCATTATGAGGAGGGGGCATGTGAATAAAATTTAGAATCTTAGAATGCAAATTCCAATTAGCATCAATGTAATGAGCTGTTAAGGAGAGAAAACCATGACCCACGCAAGAAGTCCACATGTCAGAAGTCACACAAATCCTACTCGTGAGTTGGCTCAATGATCCCATAAGTCTTTGCTTTTCACGTTTGTGGATCTTCAAACAATGACTTCTAGTCGTATTCCTATATATTGGAACACAATCCTCATTCAAATAAATATGAATTGTTCGGGTTCCATCATGCTCAGCAAATGTATAAGTGTACCCATGTCTAATTATGGCTTGTGCAACCAATTCTTTATACTCAAATCGATTAAACTTTCTAACTAATTTTCCATCTTTAGCTATCATCATTTGACCTACATCAGTACTACAACAAGCACTACAACTTTCAGTATGATGCCTAAAGTTGGACGTACTATTGCTAGAATCTGCATCGACGGGTCCTCCATTACAATACTTACAATAAGCATGATCTTTGCCATCGGAGAAGTGCTTGCCCTCTTTTATGTTGTAATGCTTCCACACAGGAGAGGTCCAGCGTCTTTTTTTGGTTGAAGGAGAATCGTCATCTACTTCAACTATAATTGGCGTCGAAGGGGTGGATCTCCCTATAAAAATTTAAATAACTTAGTGCAAAAATGATTAGTAGCAAAATATGTTGATATCAAATGACTCTAGTAACCAGCTAGCTAGGAAACAACAAATAAATGCACTTCATGTTTAAAATTATTAGTGTTAACATCTTTCCAGATTCCATGTTTTTCAAATTAATGCATCAACCTTATCCAAACAAGTGCTTAAGAATGAAAATCATGGCTTTGCAATAACTCTACTGATCTTGCTAGGAAATCACTATCTAACATTATAATTCTCCTCTAATTGTAAACTTGAAGAGCTAATTATTTAAGGTATAGGACAGCACTGGAACTCTTAAGTCTTAAACCATGTCATAATTAAGCAGAATTTCTGATACAAATCATGAAAGACACCAAACAGTTGAGATGCAAACCATGAAAGACACTAACAGTTGGCTTCAAGAATTCTGAATTTCTGATGCAAATCATGAAAAACAATAAAATACAAAGCTTTAACTTCTAAATTCCAACATAAAACATATTGGTACTAAGAATATAACAGCCAGAGAGAGAGAGAGAGACTTGTCAAAGCAATAAAACAGAGCAATGAAACAGATTAGTGCGTGAAGAGATTAGTGCTTCAACAATAAAATACAAAGCAAAGAGGATTAGTGCTTCTAAATTCCAACAATAAAACAGATTAGACACTAACAGTTGACTTCAGCAATAAAATACAAAGCTTCAACTTCTAAATCCAAAACAGAGCATACACGATCGGAATTCTGCCAAAACAAAGCTTCCAAAACAGAGCACACACGATGGTAGCACAAGTATTGCGGCCTAAAACAGAGTACAAAAAACGAAGACAGAGTACACAAAATAAAACAAAACTTCTAAACAAAACTTCTAAAACAGAGCACACAGAGTCGAAACCTGATGGGTGGATGGGAGCACGAGTATTGCGGCCTAAAGGAGATGGAGAACCTGATGCTGTTCTACTTCTTCCATGACCACGAGACCCACCTATGCTAGCTCGACGCGATGCCACGGAAGGAGATTGGAAGAACTCGAGTGCAGCAGGACAAAAACGAAGAATAAATCTCAGTTAGGCAAGTAATGAAAAGTCGAAAATAGCGAGAGAGAGAGAGAGAGAGAGAGAGAGAGAGAGAGAGAGAGAGAGAGAGAGAGAGAGGAGGCGATCTGGGAAGCAAGCAGATGAAGCAATGAACAGCTAGGGTTGTGGCTTCTACTCAGCGTCTACTTCTGCTTTCTCAGTTCTCAGTCAAGGCCTCACGGGCTCCCTTCCCACTTCTCAGCTGAGGCCCATTTGCAAGCGCCCATGCAGCCCAAACCTGCAAGTGGGAAAAAAAAAACGAATGTAAAGGGTGTGACCCGTCGGGTCGACACGGACCCGACCCGACCGAACCCGAATTTTTCCGGGTTTCTCGGGTTCCGGTTTTTCAAGTTTCGGGTTGAAAATTCTTGTTCAGAACCCTACATTTTCGGGCGGGTTCGGGTCGGGTCAAATTCTGACAGGTCTAGTCTCTAGCATTTCATAATTTGCTTGTCTATTTTCTTGCTTCTGGCTTTTATATACGAATGCATGTATGAGGTACCTGCTTGTTGAAGGTTTCAAAAAGTTTTTTTAGCGCCCATATATCTTGGTGACCATTAGCATTTTTTTTTTTTTGGGGGATAAGGAAAATAATATATATCATTAACGAAAGAGCGTAGGTGCAAGAGAGGATGCTAGGTACAAGAGAGGATGCTGACAAAGCATCCAAAGAAGCTAATTACAGCCCCAAGAAAAGACTATCCACAAAATCGACAATTTCAATCTTACAGTCTTTTTCTGCCCCTTTTCACCATGAATAACATGCTTTCTGAGGACAATTTCTAGAATGGATTCATTTATCATCTTTGCTTTTTCTCTTGGGGTGCCCTTTTTACTCCTGTTTTTTTTTTTTTTTTTGGGGGGGGGGGGGGGGGGGGGCGGCAGAGAGTGGTCATCTTAAGTTTTCTAAATCCGACCTGTGGCATACCTTTTTAAAACTTTTTTCTGATGTTAAGATTGTTTCTTCTAGTAACTAATAAAGATGATGATTCCCCGCTCTCCCCACTTACTCTCACTCTCAGACTCTCTGTGTCAACCAAGAATTAAGGATGCATGTGCAGATGTTCCTTCTTTTTTTCCTCACTCATGAAGACAGAGAGTGATGGCAGGTCCATTGTCCGTTCCCCTTCTTTTGTTGGATGGGATTCAGAAGCTTCATTTGGGGGAGTCTCTGTTTGGCGTGCATGGTCTTAACTCTTAAGTCCATCATCAGTCGGCAGCGTTGTTTTGTGCATTTTGTGTAGCAACAAAAGAATTACAGCAGAGTGATAAATGAGCACTGTACATCTTAATAGCTTTATGTGGTTTTTGAAACAAGAGTCAGTAATTATGGCATGTACCATAGTTACAGTTCGAAGAGTGATTGATGAAGAAGGCTGTTGGCACACTGGTACCTTGGGAATAAAAACATCTTGGGCCACAAGTGCATTACGCAACTAGAACCCTATGACCTCGTGCATCATGTGTAAAACCTTGACTGAATGAAATGGATCTTTGATATGCTTGCCGATAAATGCCAGTGTTATTTCTGCAGATTTACAGAAGGTGCGAACTCATAGATTTTTGTGTTCTAAAATAGTAGGCCAAGACAATCAAGTAAGCCTTTTGTTCTGTCGAGAACAGCTTAGTTAATAATTTACCTGTCATGCTAGGTTGTGTCTCTGCATATCCCCTTTACTCGTGTTATGCGCCCTTCATTGACTTTTTTTGAAGGGGGGTTGGGGTTGGGGTTGGTTGGAGTTCAAGTGTTTGGCTGGTTAGTCCATCTTGTTCTTGCGCATTGATGAACTTGTTTATGTGATTAGAAAGCGTCTATTATCCAAAGCTTCCATTCCCTTGGTTCACCATGTACATTTTATGTCAAGCTGTCACTATTATGGTATATGCCATTTGGAAAGCCAATGGAATGGGGATCTGATTATCTGGCTTTCATTTTTGATTTGTTTTTTGTTTCTCCTGCTAATTAATATGTTTAGTATGCTGGATGGAATGCATGTTTGCCCAAATAGAAAACAGTGTACTTTCTTTCTCATGCTTAAGACCTGGCATGCCTACTGTTCACCTGTTCAAATATCATATCTGCACAAGGATGAAGATCTCTATGTAATTCTACTATTTGTTCTGATAGGAATTTCTATTTCTGTTGAGTATGTATAGTTGGTGGTTGTTCAGTGTTTGCTAATCCATTTACTGGGCTGAAGTAGCGGGATAGCTGTTCGTCCCATGACTTTCAGTGCTCCCCTGTGTCTAACCATATTAGGCTTCCCTCTGCATGTCTTATAACAGCATGATGACCATGGCACTGCCTCCCGAGATGGCAGACGCACTGGACGCAGAGTAACTTCTGGTTGGTTTTCTCTCTCTTTTTATATTATGCTGTAGTTTATTTTTGACGTTACCACAATTTGCAATATTACTTGTACAGTTGTACTTTCCAAATGTGCTACTTGTTATTTTTGCTCTAAGTTAAGCCCCGTCACCTTACTGTCATTGTATTATGATTTTAGTGCTAAGTTATTCTGCGAGCTGGTTGATTGACCAATGACACTGCATTCACTATGTTGCTCTTCAGTTTTTTTTGTCTTTTGACATATCCATCATTCTATCTTTAAATAAGAGGTTTCGTTGATGAGTGGATTAATTGAGGTGAGAGGATGCAACATCTCGTCTGCTTCTTAAGATTTAAAAGTTGAGAAAAAACTCTTCCTTCCTAAGTCTTCTCTATTTTAAGCACGGCTGTTGTGCTGTACAGCTTTTGGACCCTGTTTGAGATGCCCTCTTGCCTTGCTATTGATTAGACCTGGCAAAACTGACTCGAGACCCGAAACCTGAACCGAACGACCCGGACCCATACCCGACCCGACACCTGAAATATGTTTATCTGAAAGTGGACCTGAAATCTGAATTGACCCGAACCGAACCATACCCGACCCGAAATTTTCTACAAAGTTGCTTGTTTGGGTATGACGAGCATATTTGACCAAAAATTGATTGACCCGAAATTAACCCGAACCGAACCAGACCCGACCCAAACTGAAACGATCCTAAATGGCACTTAACCCGAACTTGACCCGACCCGAACTTGACCTGACCCGTATCCGAACCGAATGACCCATTTGCTAGGTCTACTACTGATAGTGGTGACCACTAGGCACGTGAGACCTTTTATTCAGACACCATGGAGCGCAATGCGAAGTGCCTGACCAGCAAATGCCTCTCTATCTGTCTTTACTTTTGCTGATAGTAGCTCTCAAATGCTAAGAGTTAAATCTGTCTTCCTGGCCATCTCCCTTATTTTGAAGCTGAAAATCATTGCTGGGATGTTTGTGATGGATACTTCTTTCTTTTTGATTGTCCTTTCTCTTTTTTTTTTTTTGGGGGGGGGGGGGGAGGGGTTGGGAGGATGGGAGATGGATAGAGAGAAATGGAGGATGGGTAAATGTTAGAGAGGGGGGGGCGGGTGGAGAGTCGGAGACACATGCGGGGCGTGGGGGGGGGGGGAGAGAAGTGGGCGAAGTAGGGTTGGAAGTGTACTAAAGTGCTGGAACTGTGTGTAAGACTGCAGGGTAAGAAGACAAGGTTTCGTAATGGGTATTTTATGGCAGAGGGGAAAAGACTGGATATGGAGAGAGGGAGAAAGTGTGCTAGATTTTTCTTTTTTTTTTGGGGGGGGGGGGGGGGGCGTTGGTTTGCTGGCTAAGAAAACGGTCCCTTACCTGCCAGCTATTGGCTTGTGATTAGTTGCTGGAGAATGGTTGAATGCCTGAGGCTGACAGATTGGCGCCTGATTCGGCATGACGGTGGCTGGAGTGTGAGGGTATACCCATTTAAGTTTGATTAGATGGCTCCTGGTGAACCATCTCATCTCTGACACTTCGCTTGTGTCACTGAGGCGTTTCCCAACGTCCAAAATGAAGCAAGGCAGCCTGATTTAAAAAAAAAAAAAAAAGAAATCCTGATCATAAAGTCAAGACAGCTGGTACTGGAATTGTAGTAGTCTAGTCAGTAGTCACACTCACACTGTTCACTCAGATGTCAAATCTGGGCTTCCCGCTTTTATTCGTTCCTCAGTTGAAGGTGAAACATTGTGGATCTGATCTGTACTAACATTCTGTTGAGTTACAATTTTGGCCCAGCAATTTTCCATTTGATTAGACCTTGGTACTTCCTAGAGTAATAGTGACTCAGCGTTCTTATTCTTTCTGTGCTCTGCGTAGAACGTGGATGGTGGAACGATTCGAAGGATGACGAAGATCGAGCAAACCGCAAAACAGTAAGGTCTGACTTATGGGAAAAGGAGGGGAAATCCATAGTTCGAGGTGGTGATCATGAGAACCATGTCTGGACACATGACAAGTTCACAGAAGTGGAAGGTGACTCAAAACCCCCTGCCAAAAAGAGACGCCAATTTAGGGAGGAGAAACTCCCCATTGAGTCTGACCCTGCACATAACATGGCTCCTGAACCCAGCAAGACTACACATCCTGCTAACTCTACTGGGTTTTCTGAAAGGCGGGAAGAAAGAGCTCGGGATCGCCGCCCTCTAGAGAGAAGGGATCATGATCGAGGGTGTCAAAGAGAGAGATTGTTTTCAAACAGGGGACAGGCGGAGAAGACTGGCTTTCCGAGTTCGAGGGACAGGTTCAATGGTGGTGATAATGGCAGTAGCTACAGGGGAAGGGATAGGTTTGGTGGTAGACGAGGGTATGGCTCTAGTGGAACTGGTGGCCGAGTTGAGAAGTGGAAGCATGATTTGTTTGATGAGGCCAACAAAAGCGCAACTGCGAAGAATGAGGAAGATCCTATTGCTAAGGTGGAAGCTCTACTGGCTTCTTAGAACAGTGGGAATGCCTAAGTAAATGTTCTCTAAATTATCGTTTCTTCTGTTCTTAGAACTTGTTAGCTTCGGGTGATAGTCTTGTAATCGTGTGAGCAGAGTCAGATTTATGCTAATTTTGCTGGGTTTCAGATTTTGTTGGTGCATCCGGATCCATCTTCTGAGTCTCTCGTGACCGTCTTCAAAGTTGTTCTTTTCTCTCTTTCTTCCCCTCCCCCCCCCCCCCTTCTTCCGGTCCTAGGGGGCCATTGGGTGCATCATAGTCACCTTTTTGTTACCAAGATTGAAGTTTGAAACTTCCGTCAGGAATTTAGCAATCTAAAAATTAATTTTTGACACCTGTGGGAAGTTTCTGTGAATTTTAGTTTTCAAAGTCCTTTTTCTCCGTGGTGAAAAGTGGATAAGAACAAATTTTGTTTGGCGAACTGACTCCTGCTTGAGATTTGGTTCGTTGGTCGAATTGAGAGCTAGGGTAGCATAATGTGAATTTGAGATCCGTCCCACTCTGAACGCATTTTTGACTTCATGCAAGGGAATATGTAGAAAATTGTAACAGTTTGACGCTGATAATCTTTTCTTGAAAAGCTTGCTGGATGGATCAACATTAATTCTACAAGGATATTGATCTAGGCTTTGTCCGAAATTAACACGTACTCGGTCAAAATTCACCGGCTAGCCTTTCCAAGCTCTTTGGGTTTTATTAATAACTAGTTGGTAACTAAGCCCAAAGTATAACCATTTTTTCCTCCTTTCCCCTTATAGTTAGTGAAAAGAATTCCTCCTTTCCCCTTATAGTTAGCGAAAAGAATAACGAGTTCAAGACTCTGAGAGCCAAGACAAGACAAATAATTACTAGCAAAAGACAAAACAGTGCAACACTCATATTATAGAAAATGAATACAATTCACGACTCAAACTAGACCTTGCAAAATTGAATCAAGATCCGAAATTCGAACAGAACAAGCTGGATCCATACCCGACCGCACATTCGAAATAGTTCATCCAAAAGTGGACTCAAAACTCGAATTGGCCTGAATCGAACCATAGTCGACCCGAAATTTTCTGCAAAGTTGCTTATTTTTGCATAACGAGCGTATTCAACAAAAAATTGATTGATTTGAAGTCGACTGAACCAAAGTTCACCCGACCTAAATTGAACCGACCTGAAATGTCACTTAATCGGAAATATGACCCGAGCCAAAACTTAACTAGACCCTTATCCGAACGGAATGACCTATTTGCTAGGTCTAACTCAAACTACTAGAACATGGTGAGAATGAGATAGACAATCCTCCCGGCCAGCTTGGGTTGTAGGTACACCACTTATTTCTAGGCCTTTTGTCAAAGAGGAAAACCTCCTTATGCTTCTCTATTAGTTCTTCCAACACGAAAAATATAGCTAAACAATTACTAATGAAGAATCATAGTAACTTTAGATGACAATTCAACCTCTTAATCTTAACTGTACACAAAACAATCAACCAAGAATTATACAATAAAATACTAATAGCAAAATATCCTACCATTTGAAATAACTCTGTATTAGATCTTATTAGCGTCGCCGGATCTATACAACTTGATATGCCCGACCCTCAAAAATTGATGATTAGCAAAGGGCTGTTTTGGAACGAACGATAGGGATAGGGGTGCCGAACTTAGATAAGTTGGTTTAGGGTTGAAGTCTTGGCCCATTGACCTGAACTTCGAACCCTTGCTCTATTAAACAAGGCAACATCTCATCTTCACAGAAACTCTAACATTGAAGAGCCACGTTTGGGTGAGAATGTTTCATGTGACTGCTCACCTCAGCCTGGCATTTGTATTAACTTATATAGAAGATGTACATGGAGAACAATTACTCTCTTCATCAATACAAGGGCTATCCGGCTACCTAGATACAAAGACACAATATGCCATCTAACTACCTAAGAAGAAGTAGATGCAATGTACAAGAAGGTACAATGTATAGTAGGTGGAGAGACACCCCTAATAACTCCTAACACTCCCCCTCAAGTTGGAGCATGAGGATTAAGAACGCCCAACTTGTCCAAAAGATACTGAAACTGGCGTTGTCCCAAAGCCTTCGTGAAGATATCCGACCAACCGCCAACTGGTCGGTGGTAGGTGTATACTGAGGTCAAACCTCCCTTGAAACAATGCGTTTACGAACAAAGTGACAATCGATTTCGATGTGCTTGGTGCATTCATGGAACACTGGATTGTTGGCAATGTGAAGAGCAGCTTGATTATCACAGTGTAGACGTGCAGACGATATAGGGCAACCAAGAAACTTCAGAAGGTTACGAATCCAGATGACCTCACTTGTGGCACTAGCCATAGCACGATACTCAGCCTCAGCCGACGACCGGGACACTGTAACTTGCTTTTTAGTTTTCCATAAAATGGGTGCTCGACCTAACTGGAGAAAATACCCGGTGACAGAGCGGCGTGATATAGGACAACCAGCCCAATCTGAGTCACAATAGGCCTGAAGAGTGAGGGAATTGTCAGCACGAAGTAAAATTCCTTGACCCGGGCATGATTTAAGATATCGTAACAAGAGGATAGCAGCATCCCAATGACTTTGACGAGGATCCTGAATGGACTGACTTAGAATATGGACTGAATAAGTAAGATCCGGGCGAGTAATAGTGAGATAAAGAAAACAATTTTTTGGCTCGTGCATCACTAATAGGAAAGGGATTTCGAGTTTGTTTTGTTTTATGGCATACATCACAGCACAGTAAAACATCTTTATTAAATAGAAACTCACAACTTGCAGAAACAGTATATAAACTCCCAACAGAAGGATGCCCAAGATGCTGATGTCAAAGAACAGTCTCCTTAGAACTGATTGCTGCAAAACTTGTTCCTCCTGTGATAGTTTTGAAATAATATACCCCATTTCTTATGTCACCCGTTCCAATCGACTTCTTCGAGGTAAGGTCCTATTTCACATACAAATTAGCTTTATAAATAATAATACAATTTTTAATTTCAGCCAACTGTTAAACAGATATTAAATTGCACGTGAATATAGGGGTGTATAGTACGTCTTCCAATACCAACTTATCCCCTAGTTTCACGTTTTCAGCTTTGTTAGCAACAATTATTCTACCGTCAGGCGAGGCTATATGTATGGCTCAGCAAGAGTTTGTATAATTTAATAAAAGCACGAGTGTCAGGGGTCATGTGGTAGGAGGCACCAGAATCAATAACCAACGATGTGCTCTTAGCACTCAGCTCCTCTTCTCTCTCTATCTTTGAACAAAGTGTGAAAAGC
Organism: Carnegiea gigantea; assembly: GCA_029747015.1. Classification (NCBI taxonomy): domain Eukaryota; kingdom Viridiplantae; phylum Streptophyta; class Magnoliopsida; order Caryophyllales; family Cactaceae; genus Carnegiea; species Carnegiea gigantea. The sequence goes on from JAKOGI010001751.1 coordinate 89,955, forward strand.
GCCTCTACCTAAGTGGGACTCAACCCAGCTACGCTTGCCTGTGCTTCCCTCTCTCCGTCGGTCCCTGTTCACCCTGCGGAGAGTGCTTCTCCTTGGTTGCCGGCGAAATTCACAACAGCTCCTCGCCTCACTCCATTTCCAGTCTGCCCCGTGTCGTCTTTGGTCGATTCGCCATCATTCGGGGCTCCCCCCGAATTCCGGCCGCCGAAACGAGAACCTCTCTGGCCCGTACGATTTGAACGGCGACCGTGCCGTTCAAAACACTGGCTTCGATCGTGACCCAGTTTTTGACAGTGAGTGCATCTGGGTCAGCTTGGGTTTCTGGATCGATTTGCTGAAGATGCCTTGAACGCTGACGCCTCAACCACCAACTTGTTCTCCACTCCCTTGGCCAAAAGCTGCGGCCTTTCTTCTCTAAGAACTGCTGCATATGCTTTATTTCAAATTCGGCAATGGTTCCATGGCTAGCAGGTTGGATCTGATAGTTCCGAATTGTTCGGTGTCTAAGCCCATCAAGAACCGATGGACATGCTCGCCTTCAACAAACCGGTTGAGATTGAAATCTTCGGTGCAATTACAATTTGGTAGAGCAAGGTAAGCTCCAAGCTCATCCCACAGTGTTTTTAATTTTGTGAAGTATTCTGTGACAGTGAGAATCCCTTGAATTGTGAGGGTAATTTCTCTTTTTAATTGATGAATGCGAAGTTCATTGCCTTGAGAATAGCGGTCTTTAAGGCCAAATCACAAATCCTTTGCTGTGTCGACATAAGCGACAGATCCGCGAAGACTTTTGTCAATTACATTGTGTAACCATGCGCTATCACCATCGAATTACACCTCTCCCAGGCATGTCCTTCTGGGGAGTTGATTTCCGGTTTGGTTAGCGAGCCATCAATGAACATTAACTTGTTCTTTGATTTCAGGGCATTTGTCACAATCCGACTCCAATTCGCATAGTTGTCTCCGGTGAAAATCACAGGGCAGATTATATTCCCCGGCTTATCAGATGCACACAAGTAATGTAGTGACTGGGGGTCGTTGATACTGATTTCAGGGTTTTGGTTTTTAGGTTTCTCATCTCCCATCGTGATATTCAGATTTTTTTGATTCTTGGTTGTAGTAGTGCTCTGATACCATGAAGAGTCACGTTTGGGTGAGAATGTTTCCCGTGACTGCTCACCTCAGCCTGGCATTTGTATTTAACTTATATAGAAGATGTACATGGAGAGCAATTACTCTCTTCATCAATGTAAGGGCTATCCGGCTACCTAGATACAAAGACACAATATGTATGTGCCATCTAACTACCTAAGAAGAAGTAGATGCAATGTACAAGAGGTACAATGTACAGTAGGTGGAGAGATGCTCTTAATAACTCATAACAAACATACTTATATTTAGCCTGGAAGTAGGAATTTTGAATTTTTTTGGTGAAGCTGCAGCAACCTTCCCCCCTCGTTCTCTCTCACTAGGGTCCTTGTCTCCTGCAACCCTCCCCCTTGCGCGCTGTCTCTCTCCCCCTTCGTGGTCCTTGACTCCCGGTCCTAAACTCTCAAATAGTTGAGTAAAATCATAATGGCTAAGTTGATGCTTATAATTTATTCTGTTACTTGCGTACGTATTAAGTGTCCAATTGTCCACTTTTGCCAAGAATGTTGAGTTTCAATCATTGAATTTTACAATGAAAAATGGCAATTGAGGCATGAATATCATTTTATGTACGGGAGGATTGAACATCAGGTTTGATCTGATCATCTAAGGGCACTCATAAGGATATGTTAAGTGTCAAAGGTGATTCGACTCATTGACAGTTAGGTAGGGTTAGGGTTAAAAAGACTGCACATTGTTGATCCTCTTGAGTCGCCCTGATTTTGGTCGGGTCTACTCTATATGCAACCATCCTCTAAGGGTAGTAAAAAACCTTTCATTGATTACGCTGGATGAGGATGTCGCCTGAAAAAACCAACTCCATTTCAGCTTTAAGGTTTCTTAAGCATTTACTTACATCTAAGACATGGTAGCATATGTAGAACATCCCTGCACGATCTTTAAAAAACCATGCCTTGTTTGTACCTGATGCAAGGAGCAAATTATGCACCAAATTTTAAGCGCTAAATAAAACAATTCAAGGTGCATCATATGGGTAAGGCTTTCCATATAAACTGGTGCACGATGCCATAAACAAACACAAGATCAAATAGCCAAGGAAAACAAAAATGAAGAACATCTCCAGTTCTGATATAATCTAAATGTTGCAATACTGCTATCAGAGAAGAATGAGAATGCGCATGATTCTAGCACAGATGAATATAACTACAGATGAGACAATCTCTCCTAAAAAGATATTGGAAAACAGAATCCAGTTTGTCCATATAAAAAGCCAAAAGACTATAACTCGTCCCATTAAAACGAAAAATGAACTGTTATCATTATCAAAATGTCTCATTCGAAATCAGGCTTAAGCACGAGTCCTTAGGTGCTCCAGTACATTTTTCTTTCCCGTGAGGACCTCAGCCAATCCTGACAAGTAATAGATCAAATCAAAAAGTAGTAAATCCTGTGTGAGATCGTCTCATATAAGTTATACCATGAGACGTATATTTTTATGGAAACTATTAATAATTAATTGGGGAGACTAGTAGTTCTTTTAGGAGTGATCGTTATTATAATCACATCTAAATGAACTATGAATCACTCCTAAATTTAAAAGTCACTGCAAAACATATCATTAATCATCACAAAATCCTAAAAAAAGTGACCACTTAATTAGTCCATTTCACAACAACCATTATGTGAGACAGTCTTACCTAAAAATTTGCGTTTGATAAAAAGATGTTTATGTAAGTGTGTGTTAGTATAATAAGTAAAATCTCTATTAACCATTATCAATACTTTGAATTCATATCCCACTTATATATCGGCATTTATGCGTGCCTTGCTTTGCACCAAAAACAAAATTAATAGCAAACATTTTCATTTTGTTATTTTGAATTAGTTAAGGGGAAAAATAAGATGTTGCGTTATTGTTACCATTGGTATAATGGCGACAGTCATGGTAGCCTATGCGAAGATCAGTTTTCCAGTTACTGTTGAATTCATAAGCAGCTTCAACAGCATTTGGCTTAGTTGAGTCAATGAACCAACATCTGCTTCTTGGAAGCCCACTAATTTTTCTCACCCGAGTAATTCCTGAGTCTCAAGGCCAACAGCATAGTAAATAGTATGAATTCATAATTGATAGCGCCCCCCAAAAAAAAAATCTATTTTTGTCGTGACATGAGTATATTGGTGAAATTGCTGTTGACAACATTTTCTGCTTGTTGGTAGGGCTGACCTGGGACAGATTTGCCACGTAAGGCAGAGAGAGCCACATATATGTCTTCTGGATCTCGTGGCTGAAAATCAAAGACTAAGGCCTGCCCTATGGGAAAATCATTGTCATAAGATCAAGAAACACCCACACGCACACATGCACAAACGCCTTCATCAGGAGGAACTCTGTATGACAGCTTACATATTGAAAAAACTCAGTAGTTGAAAAAGTTGGTTTGTAATAATTTTTAACCTTTACGAAGAAAGACTTTTCATATGTGGAATAATAGATAGTTAGTACTTTGACATTTACAGTTCAATAGAAACATCCCCTTTACAATTTAATGGCAAGGTTTGTATATGTGACTTATTTGTACAATATTCAGGTGGGACTCTAGGATACATATTAGGCACAAATGGCTAGACTATCATGGATAGAAGTAAACAACTCAACAAGTTACTATGTTACTACAGTTGACCAATACAATCAATGTTTTTATGAATTAAAATCGCTATTGAAACATATCTGTAACTCAGGGGTAAGGCCAACTTCCATTCACCTCGGCTATGTAGGACGTCCAAAGTAGTATTGGCTTGGTTCAGTGACACGATAACACAACACGAACCCGACCCAAAGTTATTGAGAGAGACACGAACCCGACTTGAACTGAATCGATTTCAACCCAAGTCGACACAATTTGACCGTTTAATGTGAAAACTTGTTATTTTTTAGTTTTCAACAAATATAAGCTATTTTGGCCGAAACGAAATCGATCTATTTATTAAATGGGTTGACCCGACCCGACCTGTTTTCTATCTCTAGTTTTGGCTCTCCAGCAAAACACAAACGATTCAAAAATGAATTAGAGAGATGGCATAAAAACAAGTGGAACCTGGGAAGGAGTAGTAGAAGGCTTAATGATGAGCATGAAATGCTGAAGATGCTAGAAATTGAGAGAGAAAGCAGCAGACATGAGCAACTGGGCAGGTCCTTTGGTCGCCCTTAGTGGTGTAGCTGCAACATATACTTGGTGGTCTATCTCCATTGTTGCTTTTGCGGGGTTGCCCACAAGGCTTGCCATGTTCCCTCATTTGTGTTGAGTTAAGCTAAAATTAACCATATACATACCCCCCTCCCCCTTCCAACACCCCCTTTAAAAAAAGAAAAAAAAAATTCGTGGCTCATATATTATAACTGTAGGCGCACACTTTTAAAAGAGTAGGATAACCTTAACGATTTGCAAAACTTATTCTAGTGTCAAAGATGCTTGACGACAATTGCAAGTAGTGAAGAGGTCGTAGTGAAGAGGTCTATGAATCTAATTATGGAGTCAAATTATTATTAGCCTATAGAAAATATAACTCTATTCATATCAGCTTTCATCTATTTTATATTGAAACTTGATGTTTTATTTGGAAGATATCATATTTGCACCGACAAAAATATCGAAAAAGTATATCGATTCACTGTTTTAATTTTTATTCTTAAACCCTCTATTTTCTTGATGATTTTTCCATCTGATTGTGTCACACCTTATTGGTGAAAATTTGGTATCTATTTTATTGTGTATTTAGAAATTTTTTTTTGATTAATGCACATCAAAACAACCCAACCAACTATATTTGTGACGATTTGATATGCTATTGGATAACAAAATATTGTCTTTGAGTACGTAAATATATACAGGATGTTGTTGATATTGTTGCTTCCTTTGTCATATGACTTGGTTTCTATCTCACGTATTCCTAGACTTGTATATATTCTTTGCTTTGCGAATATGAAAAGATAGATCTTACAATTCTCCCAAATTATTTCTCTTGCATAGTCTTATCATGGAATTAGAGCAATATTAATTCTTTCTGTTGCGCTACGTACATCTTCCACTCAACCTTCTCATTGATTCTTCATCCTTCTGATTATCTCACCCTCACCCTCACCATCAATCCATCATGAGCAAGGATTCGAGTAAGACGAATGTTACAATTAAATTACCACAAGCGCACAGCGTAGCTGTAGCTAGCAATCGATGAGTACGGGTCGATCCCACAAGGAACTTGCTTTCAAGTACCAGAACTAATCTAAACACTCAATCTAGGCAAATTAAATTCAAAGGTTCAACTAACAACTAAAGAAATGATAATAATTAAGAAGATAATTGAGAAATCAGAATATTAAAGCATGTAGGTTGGAATTAACACAATTTGTGACTCTAGGGTACCTATAGTTTATGAAAATGGTTTTTGGGGTCAACTTTTTTATAATGTATTGACAAGTATTTACTATTTTAGGTAAACTATTATCAGGGGTCTATATTATACGAAATAGTTACTGACCGAAGTATTTCTTTGCAACTTAGTCCCTGAACTTTCTGAATTTATTATTTTTGCCTAAAATGAGGTTTAAAGCGCAAATACTCCAATCTTTGGGACTTTTTAATAAAACTAAGCTTATATTTTGGTTTGGACTTCTTATAATGACTTTACTAATACTAATTATCACAATCTACTGCTTATATTATAAATATTATATTTTCTGTGATTAATGGCTCACCATGCTTAGCAAAATAATTAGAGCTCAATTAGAAAGTTTCGACCATTACTTGAACTTAGTCGGTGCTGGACTCTAGCATTCCTCTATTTTTTGGTTTACAGAGAGTGCTAATCTCAACCCCACCATCCTTAGATCAGGTACAGCACAGATCCGTTTCGTTTTCTACCTCGGAACATAGCCACTAATCAAATTTTATATATTTTTAAAGAATAGTGAGACTTTAATCAAGAAATTATAATATTTAAGACATAAGGTTCAATTGAATAATGTTCTCTACTCGGAAACTTCTTTTATTGAAGCTTGAAAGTGGAAGTACTGCAATCGAAAACTTGGAGAGGGACTTAAGTTAATATCATTAGAGATGCTTGCTCATAGAGAAATGAAGAATTCTGACTTTTGTTTTGCTCAAGAATGTTCAAATAATCGTGTTCCTTCTTAGCACTCGACCTTCTCTTTTATAGAGGGGATGTGGGTACATAGGATGCGTTATTGGCTACAATACACACTAATTTTTCACATGACTACAGTACATTCATATGGCTATAGTAAACTGCTTTATTTTACAGACTTGACACTTGTCAAAATAGTAAATAATGGATCAACCACTTTTCAGAGTTTTTAATGATGACATGACTAGTCATCATTATTGAGATTTTACATGCCTTCTTCTTCAATTATATCTTTCAGACCATCATTATCTGGATAATTATCAAAATCTTCATCAATTTGAAGATGTTGTGGATCCCATTTCTCAAATAATTTAAGAAGATATTTCTTTCCTTTTTCTGATAAGAATTTTCCACCTCCAACATAAAAGAGAAAATCAAAGATATCTTCTAAAACCGCTGCCTCTACCTTCATGTATTCTTTAAACTTATTGTGATAGGTGAAAATAGTGTTTCCGCAATGCATTAACATTTTCCCTTATTCAATTATTACCCAACTTTGATGATAAATGTTGTAAAAACCAATGACTCTTGCTAAAGCAGGATTAGTAACTAATTCTCGTCTTTCTGAAAACCATTCTTGTTATTGATCACAGGGATCGTCATAATCAACGATCTGAACAAGATAATGGGCTGGCTTGGCCTTTCCACTTTCATATTCGATTAGTGCAAAATGTATCTCCAAATATAGGCATCTGTTAAATGAAATTTTTATTGGACCATCAGGAGATGTTAGAATCCAATGGAACATGTATTGCTGAAATTTAGTTAGTCTTGAGAAAAATGGAAACTTTGAATCTGGGATTTTCATAAAGTAAATTACCATCTCGGATTCTCAGGCTTTAATGACGGGATCATTTGGAGAGATTGAATTTATTGGGAAACTAACACCACCAACTCCAGACTTATCAGAAAAATAGATCATTGTACTCCAAGACTCCCAAATAGCATAGGAATAATGATGACAATAATCAATGCAGGCTGCAAGCCACTCATTGAACCATTTTTCTTGAACATGAGAACTTATTTTTTTCTTAGATATCATAAGGACACCGCAGGTAATTAACTGGTAATTTTAGATCGGAAAATCTTTGGGTTATTAGGTAGGCCGAAGATAGTAGACCAAAATGTGATCTACTTTTTGTATGAAATTTCAAATTATCAATAAGGACTTTATTAGAAGGAGTAACCCCTTCCAATAGTAATGGCATTTTGTTATGGATTTTCATCTTTTCTCATAGGAGTTCCGCTCTGATAATCGCCATTGGCGAGTTCTCGAGTTAAACTACCTGCCAAAGAGTTCTTAGATCCCTGTATATGTTCAATAGAGAAGAAAAACTGGTTAAGCCATACTTACCAACGAAGGAGTTGTCCTTGTGCTTGCATATTTGATAAATTCTTTTTCACGAAACCAAGTGGTCCTTTGCAATCAGTTCGAATAAGAAAAGGTTTTGGGGCTAAAAAGATTAGAAACTTTTTAATTGCCCTTATGACTGTAGGGATTTCTTTTTTCATCATGGAATAATTGCATTTTGCCTTATTAAAATTTCCACTGCAATATTTACAGAATTTTTCTCCTTCTTTGATTTTCAGTACTACGCTCCAATGCTCATTGCTGTCATCTGTCTCAAGCTCTAAATCATCTCCTTCATTAGGCAAATTAAGAACTAGAAGATTTTTTCACATCTTTTTGAAATTTTGAATAATCTTTGTATCATTAGTGGTCCATGTCCAACTTAATTCTTTCTTGAGTTTTTACTGAAATGGCTTTCTCAGTTGAGCTAAATCTTTAATGAAATCTGAAACACAGGTAAGACATCTTAGAAACCTTTCTAGCTGCTTCCTATCTTTAATCTTTTCAGAAAAATTTTCTATTTTTTCTAGAATATGCTTCTGTAGGATGATTTGCCCAGCTTTCATCTCTAGGCCTAAGAACTCAATTTCTTGTTCAGCATAAATGCACTTGTTCTATCAAATATAATACCACGATCAATGCATATTTGGGTGACATCTAAGACGTCGTCTTTGTGCTGTTATATGGTTTTGGAAAAGACAAGGATATCATCAATGTAAATAAGGTAATAGTGATTGAGATCTTTAAAGATATTATCCATTCTTCTTTTGAATATTTGAGGTACATTTTAAGATCAAATGACATTACCGTACATTCATAATGAGCTTGTGGAGAACTAAATGCTGCTAAAGAAATGCTTTCCTCATCCATTTTTATCTGCTAATATCCACTTTTGCAATCCGTTTTTGAGAACCAAGAGGCTCCTTGAATCTTATTAAAAAGGACTGCTTTGTTAGGAATATAATAACCATCAAAAACAGTATTATCATTAAGCTTTTTATAAATGATTATCATTCTTGCTTTTTCTCTTTTTTCTTCTGCATGATTTCTTACCATGAAAGCGGGATTGGTGTGAGGACTCTTGCTATTCCTGATTAATCCTTTATCCAGAAGTTCTTTAATTTGTTTATCAAATTCTTGGATATCTTGGTGTGTATACACCATCTGTTTGACTTGAATAATAGCGTTGGGGTCTAATATAGTGATTTTAGCAAATGTCTTATCCTTATCCTAAAATTTTAGAGGATTGTTAGAGTAGAGTTCTTTGCATAATTTTTCTTGCTATTCGAGAATCTGCTCTTTAATAGATAACTCGATTAATGTAGTTGTTAACGCTACCCCTCGTTGTGTAGGCATTACCTTCTCACCACGCTGGCTGTGTATAAACTCAATTTTCTGATGAGTATAAGCTTTACTTAATTTTTCAATAGGAGCTGAGTGACCATTAATTGTGAATATTATTTGGTTTATGGTCTATGTGTATGGAGAATACAATCTTTGAAAATTATTTCCAATAATCATATCATGAGAGGGTTAATCAGTAGCCCAAAGAAGTGGTATAATGCATTGGACTCTTTCTAATTCTATGGATAATCCCTCTATTGCTTTATGATGGCTCATAATGCTATTATCAGCTATTCTTACTTGTAAACGATTTTTGGATTTTTTTTACATAAATTCTAGAAATAATGGTCTTTTTTCAAAGCATACAGAACAACCACTATCTACATAGATGGACAATTCATATTTATTATATCCCTCTGAACAGACCTTTATTGGGATATAGATGCTATTAAGATTTGTATTGGTAGCCTCATAGCAAATTTTTATAGTCATGTTTTTAACTAACTCATCTTCAAAGATTGGTTTACTAACAGTTCTTGTTTTGTACCCAATAATCTTTCTATCTAGACTCATACTTCGGTCTACACTGTGTTTTGCAGGTTCAAAACTTATTCTACTCATTTTATTAGCCATGCTAATTGTATCATTTTCTTTAAGTTCTTCTTTAGCTAATGAAGATCTTTCTCCCCATTCTGATGTTGCACTCATGCTTATTAATAATTGGGGTTTAATGGTAATTTTACCATTTTCATCAATTTTCATCACATTTTTTGATTGATTTTTGTAGGGTTAGTAAAGTTAGATATCCATGAACGATCAATCTTTATCTCTGCAGGATTGGATTTAATCCTTTAGACCTTTTGCATAGGGGTAGGGCTTTTAAATTTTTCTGCCTCGATCATCGTTGCCTTAGTCTGTGGATCTATAGTATTATCTAATTTGTAGATAATTTTCTAAAATATCCTTAATGGATATCCTCCTCTTTTCATGTCCACTTCAACTATTTTTATCTTAAGGGATAGAAAATTTTTAGAAAATTCATTTTTTAGACTCACATAATATCCTGGTCGACAATTGAATCCAATCGATCCATTTCATAAGTTAGTCTTAATCCCTGTGATAATCTCATTATTGAATTTGGTATGCCTAATATTACAGAGCAAAGCATGAAGAACAATATCTTTGCTATAATATTGTGATGGAGTGATTTGAACTTGGAGGACACTTCCAACATGGATGTATCTATACTTTCTTTCTTTGTTATGCTTAAGGATGTTTTCCCAATTAATAGGATTAACTTCTCCCACATCATACTCTCAATCTTTGATCTCTTGATCTCCCTCCATCATGTCACACATATATTTGCTTTTCAATTGAAAGATGGATTTTTTATAGATAATGTTTTTCTAGATTACGGGAAGGACTCAATCTCCTTTGATTTCTTCTTTATCATTGTTCGTAACAAACTCTTCTCTTGAAGATTACTAGGACTAATTGAGCTGTTTTCCATCATATGATTTATTTCTTCATAATTGCTTTCTTCATATTCATTGTCCAATATAATTTCAAAAATTCCTTTGTTGTTACTTGGGGCTAGGTCTAACGCCTCATCTTCACTAAGCTCAACATAATCTAGGCTTCTCAAGGTTTCAATATGCTTGTTATTCTTTCTATTTTTGCATTCATTAGCATAATGCCCTACTTCTCTGCATGCCCAGCATTTGCAGTTTTTTTTTCCTACAGGACAATAAGCGGCTTCCATAAAAAATCTTCATTTTTTAGGGATTGGTTTGTTATAATATTTTCTTCTATATTTCTCTCCCCTTTGCTTGTTAAAGCTCTTTTTCTTATAGAATTTTCTTTTTCTTCTCCTTTTAGGGTCATTTCCCCATTAGTTAGGTGAATACCAACATGTTAGGAATTGCTTCTTAATTTTCATCTGCTTTTGGAGATTAAGACATTGATCATTGACCCATTTTCATAAACAAGAGATTCTTGAACCAAGGATATCAATGACATCTGCTCTTTCAAGCCATGCAATGTATTTTTTGTTGATTATGAAATTTATCGGATATGATATATAGAACATTTCAGCATTAGTTTCATTATGCCCAATTTTGTAATAATATTGATTGAATTCAGCAATATAATTCTCTAGATACCTCATGTCCCATAATTCTATGTTATTAATTTTTCTTTGCCATTCTCTTACTTTTTATTCAGAATCAAGTTTTGCTCCAATGAATTTGGTCTCTATTTCCTTATATAAATTTCTGAACATGACAGCTGGTGTTTTCATCATTCGTAATGTATTTTTACCGTCTTCACTTAATGAATATTATCAGTCAGCTACAGTTCCAGAGAAACTATGTTCGATATAGTTTAGGAAATTTGCAGTAGTCCGCGTAGTATTTAGATTTAGGATACTATTCATTCCTCTTTTCTAATGCTCAAATATCTCTAGATATATCCTATTTGCCTAATTACGGTGAGGCCAATTTTTTCAAAGGTCGTGGCTTTCCTTGTGATGAACCCAAAGGAAAAATTGGTTGTACGTCCTGTTGGAACGTACCTAGGTCTTATAAAATGAGTATTTCTTCTGAAATGTTTACCCAATTCTTCAGGCTTAGGAATGAAATTTGTTAACTAGATTGATTTCTGTTTCACCTAAGTCGAGTTCTTCTCGAATCTCATTAATCTCATTTTCAATAGTCATTTTACTATATTGTTTATCTAGTTTCCTTCTAACTTCTTCTAGTGGTAACACATTAAGGTCTTCTAATTTAATCAGATTCATCTACTGATATATTTCTTTTTCTAATTGGGCATTATTCGTCTCTTCATTATCATCAGACACAACATTATGTTTATCACTAATTATGCCCATGATCTTATTTAATTCTTTTGAATTTTGTTGTTTCTTGAACATTTTTTGTAGTTCTTCAAGAGTACATGGTTTATACTCCGTCTTCTTTTTCTGTCTTATTAGTCGATTTATCACCAAATTTTTTTTTTCACTTCTTTTTTGATTTTTATATCTTGCAAAGGAAATGGATTTTTATTTTTTGGGTTTTGGAAAGCATATGCTGAAATGGAGTACTAATGCTAGAAGTAGATTTTTCCCTATGCCTAACTTCATTAATAAAAGAAAGATGGATTATAGTTAACTAATTCTTAAGCTGCTTGACTTTAGTCTCAATCTTAACTAATTCTGCTTTTAATTCTGAAACTATATCAGTGAGATAGTTTAATTGAGGTGCTACTGGAGAAAGGCCTTCTAGTGAATGCCCAATATGTGAATAATTTGGTCCAGGGAAAGCAGGTAATGATTCAAGTATTAATCACAGTTAATTAGCTTAATTATCATAATTATTTTGGTCATGTGGCTCTGATGCCAGTTGAAAGAGGGCCTCAAGTAGTATTTATAAGAAAAATTTCACATGCACAAATTTTAGATTTTCGAAAGTAAGTTTTTAAGAATTTGGGCTAGAATGAAAATATAAAAAGTTTAAGGGCTAAAAAGAAAATGAAAATAGTGAACAGTCCCCTTAGAATAGCTTCCAATGAATATTGACCCTTTTAAATATATTCTAATAATATGATCCCTTAGTTATAATTTCCACACAAAGCGGGGTATTTGGCAGTGATATTTCTAAATTAACAACACAATTGCATTAGTGAATCAATACTAATAACCCTATCAAACTCGTCCAAGCATTGTATTACGAGTGGATAGATTGAAAATTAAATCCATCTCATCTCTTTCTCAAAGGCTGAAGATTAATCCTAGACCCATAGCCGCATATTTTTATGAGACTAAAGTCAAAGGATTACAAGATCCACAATCTCGTATCCCAATTAGAACTTAAGTTGTTTTCATGTCGAAATCCTAACCATCTACTAGGTCACTCTAGGTAAAGATTTGATCTTTCAGCGTTCTCGTAAACCGCAATAGCAAAAGATGAATGCTCTTTCAAGCAATTCATGAAACATGCGGTGAGCAAAGTAGAAATCATAAACACAAACATGGGGCAAGTAAGGGTTTAGGGCTAAATGATGATTTAACATAATCGGCATTAGTCCAACCCAAGTTGGGAGATTAGCCATGAATTATATTAAAAACAATCAAATCAATCCCTAGAATAGCAAACATAATTCACACAAAGCCCTAGAAAACAATGATAGGAGAAAAAAAGAATCGAGAAGCAAACTTGAATTATGTTGCGAGAAAAACAGAGTTTTAATATTTATAAACCCCAAGTGCAAGGTATGTCGTTGAGTACTTGGGGTGTCGTCCACAGGGAATTGGGTTTCCAACTACCAGAGTTTACTAGAGCGTCTCAAGCTAGGCAGGATCGAAGGGTGAGAAGGGGAAACTAAACTACGCTACAAATACAGAAACAAACGACTTGGAGTTGTGATTTCACCAAGTGATGAACCAACTAATCAAGACAGGTCCTAACCTACCCGAACCACACCATGAACAAGAGATGGTCGGTTGCACCATCAAAGACCGCCCAAGCCCTCTCTCAAGGGTCATGAGCTAGTCTAACTCGTGTAACCACCTACTTTCGTGGGGTTAGGCGAATTAGACCACAAAACTAGCAACCCCGGACCTAGCTCGATTCGGATACTATTTTCATGTCCCGAACTCGGCTATTCCCTCTCCCACACTAGCTAATTGACCTCACCTCTCAGCATAAGTCAATCGCCCAATAATATGGATGAAAGCCCTCTCAGGCATTTCATCGAACACTTGGCGGGCGTGAAGGAAATCTCTAGGTTCTAGGCATAGATTGGGTATGGCTAGGCCTAGTACAAGATCAATTAGCCATCAAGAGGCTAATCACAATCCAAGCCAACACAATCAAACAACTAATCATCAAAAACAAATGAAAACCTAAACTAACAAATAAGAACATGAACACGAAGAACGAAACAAAGGCAATGAAATAAAACGAATTCAAACAACTAGATAACATGAATCAACAATGAAAACCAAACATATAAACTTAGGCAAATCAAATACAAGAATTAAAACTAACAAAACATAAACAAGAACAATGAAATAAATAGAGAAAAGGAAGAGGGAAACTTATGCTTGAATTGATTGAAGAACTTGAAATCCACAAGCAAGAATCCCAAAATACAAACAACTGAGATCCTAATCTAATCCTCCTATTGAGGTTTTTATTGGATAAACCTAACCTAAACTAACCTAGAAAATCGCCCAAGGAGAAACCCCGAACGAACTCTCCCATGAACGCCCGAAAAAGGGGCTTTTATCGCGAACCCAGGCCTGACGCACGGCCGTGCGTCACCACGCACGGCCGTGCGCCTGGCCGTGCGTCACCACGCACGGCCGTGCGCCTGGCCGTGCGCCACCACGCACGGCCGTGCGCCTGGCCGTGCGTGGCTTCTGCCGCCAGTGCACGGTCGTGCCTCCCTGCAGGTCGGCCGTGCACTGTCCTTCTCTGCTGTGTTTTGCCCGTTTTCGCTGATTTTCATCGTTTTGTCCCATCTTTGTCCCTTTCCGCGACGTTTGCTCGATTTAGAGTTATTTCCTACAAAACATAAATAAAACGAGTAAAAATTCTAAAGATTAAGTTATTATACGAGCGAAAAGTAGGTGAAAGAGGCACGTAAAATAGGTAAATTTACCGTTCAACACACCCCCACACCTATCTTTTGCTCGTCCTCGAGCAAAATAAAAGAAAAACTGAAGTAAACAACTAACTCACTTTCGTAGGAATCACGGTTGCATTTAGCATATGCAACAAGCCCTTTAAACCCCTTGGTTACCCCAAGTGGACGAGTAAGGTCTCGTGAGGGTTTGCAGAAGATATACCCACAAAATCTCAAAAAGGAAAAACAAAGAAAAGAGAAACAAAAATCGAAAAATGAAAATGACAAAACAAAATATATACATCAGGGTGAACTGTACACGTTCGGATCAACCAAAACCCCCTAGTAACTCAAGTATCAGTCTGTACACAAGCATTATATGCATTTCAGGATACATCATCCCAAAGAATTGCATTCAGACATCAGCTTTTCACCCCACGATGCATGAAAATGATGAATCCATCCTGGTGCCTGTGTGCAAGTGAATCATCACCCTGAAACTAAGCCTACCAAAACCAAACTCAATCCCACGCAGCTGACACAAGCTACCTTTTTGATCGGCTAGCCTGGAAAGCAAGTTTCCCCAGTAGCAGTATTGCCTCAAAGGGTAACACCCAGTAGCGCATGCCTCAAAGGGGTACTTGTCATTTCCAACTCTTTTCTTCCCCACTTTCTTTCTTTCCATTATTATTTTTTTTCCAATACAAACTCATGTCACGCCTCAAAGGGATACACCCAGTGGCGCTTAAATTTGTTTGTTTTTGCTTTTGTTTTAGAAAATGGGGGTGCTAGCACATATAAAGGGAGCTATGCAGTAGACAAGTGGGGGAGTCAATCATGGAAGACTAAGAATGTAGGATGATGATAATACATAAATCAGGACTGGATTACAAAATTACAATGGACTGTTGGGGTTAGAACTGAGACCTAAAACGACAAACTGGGGATGAACCTTTATCATGCACATTATACTTATATACGAGCTAATAGTCAAGGTACCGGAGATTAAGACTGATATAAATAGTACAAAACTCCCCTAAATTCAAAAGGAAAAGAAAAATTTATACAAAAAAGAGAAAAAATGAAAAATTTACACAAAAATGAAAAATTTACACAAAAATGAAAAATTTTCACAAAAATAAAAAGAAAAGGGGAGATGACCCACCCCCACACCGAAATCTCACAACGTCCTCATTGGGAGCCATGAGTCATCACCAACACACAAAAATAAAGAAAACAAAAACAAACACAAGACATACAAAATCGACAAATATATACACAAGCTAACACACTCTCCCAAAAACGCAATCTCGCCCAATCAAAAACAAGATCACACATATATACCAAACTAGCACCACCAACAAGAAATATATACCAATCCAACAACACCACCAATCACAACACAATAAAAAACCACAAAAACACAAAAATGGTGATCACAGCCAACAACGGCTCAGCAACATCCACATTTCACCACAAGATGATCACCAACCAAAAACACAATCCTAATATCCACAACTAAATAAAAACAAAAAGAAAGAAAAGAAAAAGAAAAAGAAGGGGGGAGAAGAGTGAGAACGAGTATACCAGGTCGGGTACTGAATGTACCCGAACTATGCCATGACGACTTAAGGAGCATCAGCCACTCCTTGCCGCTCAAGATGCGAGTCGTCAGCTCGGATGCAGTCAAAGCTCGTAGGAGCTTATCATGCATTGCTGCATGCAGCTCGGAATGGTGTGAGTAAGAGAACACTGATAAAGATGGAGCAAACAAAGTTAGTGCCCTCTTAAACTCACCAGATACCTGTGAGAAATCAGCAGAATAATCAAATACAATAATCAACGCGATTTCTCTAGGCATGCCCTCTAGGTACAGACGATAAGGATCAAAGAGGGGGTCATACCCTCTAAAAGTACCTAGAGGCTCAGAACAGTCAATCACATTCCCCTCGAGTATCACATGAGGATCGATAAGTGACAAATTACAACACTTAGGGGAATGGGAGGGTGGTGAACATGAAGAGGAGGCATGGAATGTAGTAAGAGAGGTGGGGGATATATTATCAACAAAATCAGGACTAGTTGGCCCTGCAACCACAACATCCATGCATGAAGTCCCTGTGGGAGTCCCATAAAAAGTATGCACCTCAATAGAAACATTGTCGGACTCAGACCAAGTATCATCCTCCTCAACACTAGCGCTAACGCCACAGGTCTCACCTACCTCGAACTCCGTCGACCGAGCTAAAGGGAAAGGTGTATCAGGAAAGATCATGATAAGCGCAGTGTTGTCCCAAAGGGTATTAGGAAAGGATGAAGCAACAGTGAGTGAAGTGGTCAAGGGAGGGTCAAGTACGTCCTCTAGTCCAGACTGTAGAGGAGGAAAAGACGCACCATCATCACACAGATTGACATCAAGTCTAGGAGCACTAGAACTAGGGTCAGTCTCGGGTGATAGGTCATACTCCCGCATTTTATTAACAAACTCAGCAAACTCAACTTGTTGCCTATTCATTGTCTCTATCATATTGCTAAGTCTAGCAAAGCCTTCATTAGAAATATAATAGGGACAAAAATTACTGGCGTGGTCAGAACAATGGCAAATTTCGCACACAGGAGGGGCATAATTATGGATACAAGGGGGTGGGGTACAAGAATCAGAACAACTAGTTTCAAATTCATAAGTATCCCAAGCCAACCACTCAAGTAATTCCCAAGCTTCATCAATATTTCGAGCATAGAAATCCCAATGCTCCAAAAGAACATGGGTCTCACAATTCACACCCTCATCAACAACATGCAATATTTCCCATTTCCCATATAAACATCCATAAGAAGCACATTGAGCAAGATAAGCATGTAAACGATCCCAATAACGGTAAAATAATTCTTGCTCACATTGGGGAAAATGGAAACTTGCCATTGAATTTTTTTCTTTTGAAAATTTTTTTTTTTTTTGGATTTTTAAAAGGCCTAGCCTCGAATGCTAAAGTAAACCCCAATATCGAAAAACGCCAATTCCCCGGCAACGGCGCCAAAAACTTGTTGCGAGAAAAACAGAGTTTTAATATTTATAAACCCCAAGTGCAAGGTATGTCGTTGAGTACTTGGGGTGTCGTCCACAGGGAATTGGGTTTCCAACTACCAGAGTTCACTAGAGCGTCTCAAGCTAGGCAGGATCGAAGGGTGAGAAGGGGAAACTAAACTACGCTACAAATACAGAAACAAACGACTTGGAGTTGTGATTTCACCAAGTGATGAACCAACTAATCAAGACAGGTCCTAACCTACCCGAACCACACCATGAACAAGAGATGGTCGGTTGCACCATCAAAGACCACCCAAGCCCTCTCTCAAGGGTCATGAGCTAGTCTAACTCGTGTAACCACCTACTTTCGTGGGGTTAGGCGAATTAGACCACAAAACTAGCAACCCCGGACCTAGCTCGATTCGGATACTATTTTCATGTCCCGAACTCGGCTATTCCCTCTCCCACACTAGCTAATTGACCTCACCTCTCAGCATAAGTCAATCGCCCAATAATATGGATGAAAGCCCTCTCAGGCATTTCATCGAACACTTGGCGGGCGTGAAGGAAAACTCTAGGTTCTAGGCATAGATTGGGTATGGCTAGGCCTAGTACAAGATCAATTAGCCATCAAGAGGCTAATCACAATCCAAGCCAACACAATCAAACAACTAATCATCAAAAACAAATGAAAACCTAAACTAACAAATAAGAACATGAACACGAAGAACGAAACAAAGGCAATGAAATAAAACGAATTCAAACAACTAGATAACATGAATCAACAATGAAAACCAAACATATAAACTTAGGCAAATCAAATACAAGAATTAAAACTAACAAAACATAAACAAGAACAATGAAATAAATAGAGAAAAGGAAGAGGAAAACTTATGCTTGAATTGATTGAAGAACTTGAAATCCACAAGCAAGAATCCCAAAATACAAACAACTGAGATCCTAATCTAATCCTCCTATTGAGGTTTTTATTGGATAAACCTAACCTAAACTAACCTAGAAAATCGCCCAAGGAGAAACCCCGAACGAACTCTCCCATGAACGCCCGAAAAAGGGGCTTTTATCGCGAACCCAGGCCTGACGCACGGCCGTGCGTCACCACGCACGGCCGTGCGCCTGGCCGTGCGCCTGGCCGTGCGTGGCTTCTGCCGCCAGTGCACGGTCGTGCCTCCCTGCAGGTCGGCCGTGCACTGTCCTTCTCTGCTGTGTTTTGCCCGTTTTCGCTGATTTTCATCGTTTTGTCCCATCTTTGTCCCTTTCCGCGACGTTTGCTCGATTTAGAGTTATTTCCTACAAAACATAAATAAATCGAGTAAAAATTCTAAAGATTAAGTTATTATACGAGCGAAAAGTAGGTGAAAGAGGCACGTAAAATAGGTAAATTTACCGTTCAACAAATTAACCGTAGCAGAAGTAGTAAAGATAATCTTCAATGATGATGAATTCAATTAACAAGCAACTCTAACATATCCCTGGTAAGCCTAAAAATCGCTCTAAGAAAGTGCTCCGAAATAAAAGACAATAGAGATGCCCCAAACACTGGCGGAAAACCGCTTTAGTATCTTAAAATCTAAGGGGCGCATGGCCGTGCTTCAACGCACGGCCGACCCTGGGCTCAGGACACATGGTCAGCCATGTAACTTTGCATGAACTTTCTGCCTCAGGTGCACGGTCGTGCAAAAGTGCACGGCTAGCTGTGTAACTCTACAACTCTTAATTCTTGATTCTTTAGTCCTCCTGCCAACTCCTCGAACTTCTTCTTTTTGTCCAAAATTTCACTCCTCGCTTATATTCCTTCCAATTATGGCCAAAGTACCTACAAAAAGGAAAATTAATCCAAACAATACGATTACTAGCAAAGGAGGGAAAGTATGATCACATTCCTAAATAAATCAAGGAGATATGTAAAGGAAGGCGATGAAATTAAGGGCCTAAAAATAGAAAAATTAGAGGTTTAGCAACTCTGCCGTGCTTAGCTCTTGCTTATCCCTACGTAAGAGTAACTCTCGAATGATCAAAGAGGGAGATGAACCTCTAGTCACACCCTCCTCAGGCAAGGGAGTAAAGTCAATTGATTGAACACAGTAATGAATTAGAGGTAGGCAAGTTAAGGTGTTAAAAGCATTTCCAATAAATAAAATACACGCACCACCATCTATAGATCACACCACCTACATGCAACATACCAATCATCCCATATTAAATCACATGGTAAAACAAAGTGTCCCTCAAAAAGTGCTGAGCAAGTATGACTGGTAGATCCTCACTTTTGGGATGAAGTGGAATGCTCTCCTTAATGCGTTTGAAGTATGTAACATAGATGCTTTCAAAACTTAATCCAATCAATCAAGCTACCATAAGCTTAGTAAGGTTCTCAATTTTCCACCACTTGATGCACAATGTAAAATGTCAATCATGAGGACTTGTGAAGAGGATGCAATGGGGCCAAAGTTTAAGGGTAAGAAATGGAGTAATTTGGGAGCTATTAGCCAAAAGGCTAGGGAGCAGAACACTTCCACAAAGCAATACCAAGACACCAAATTTCATACCCCTAATTGATCCAAACAAGCACAAATCCACAAAAGACCTCAAGGGAGGAGTTGAACAAACTTATTAAAACAATCACCATGCCCAACACTTGATTCACAATCCTTTTTTTCCTTCTTCTTTTTTTTTTCTTTCTTTTTTTTCTGTATCATTTTTTCATTTCTCTCATCTTTTTTTGTTCTTGAGAAGCAAAATCAAGAAATATATAAATGGCAAGGAAAACACAAAGTCTCAACTCACAATCCCTTCAATACAAACCACCAACACGATAGCCAAGTGAATCAACCTCTAAAATATGCCCAACTCAATAAGAAAGTGTTACTTCACTAGACTTTGGCAAAGGTATAGAAGTTATACAAAGGCAAAATGGTGTAGTGAGTATGGGTGTAACAACGAACGCAGGAAAGCATAGAGGGCTAACAAAGAGGGTATCATACATCAATGAGGAGCTTTTCTTGGCTCATGTGGCCATATGAAACAAAGGGTGCCTCAATCAGATCAACATATGCATAAGCTAATTATGACTTCAAGAGAACTAGACCAAGTTGTAGAGATGCAATCATGGAGAAGTCACACAGGAAAGGAGAAATAACATTGTAAATAATGAATAATCATTAGCCTCAAAATCTCACGGGTTAGTCTACTATAGTCAATACACTTACTCCACGATAGGCCATTTATCAAAGTCAACTAAATCAAACCACATGAATCTTCAAGGGTAATTGGCATACACACAAGATAAGACAATTACAGATGGGTGATGATAATACAGTTTTCACAAAATCTACACCAAAGCAGACCATACCTTAATACATAATCATGCCAAACAATCAAGTATTACTTCCTGCATCATCATCATAAGGGGGGTTTTCAAAAAGTAATAAAACTAACTAAGAAATCAATAAATCTAATGGCAAAAGCAATAAATCTAACTAAGAAAGCAATAAAACACATGGAGAATAATCAAGAAAAGGGTAAAGAAGAGTACATGTGAAGCTTATGAATGGTCAACTCGATCTTGTGATACAATATCTAGCCTATATGTTCTAAATTACATGTTCAACTAAACGAAAAATGCAAAAATAACCTAGTAAGACTACATGATGTCCAATCTATATGATGCAAATGCGAGAGATGCCATTCTAGCCACACTCAGAATTCACAATTTGACCCAAAAAGCTACAAACTCACCCTTCATGCTTAAGATTTTCATTGTCCTCAATGAAAAGGACATGTAAATGAATAAGGGAGGAAAACACTTGGAATGCAAAAGAAGAAATGGTGAAGAAGGGGAGGGGAGGAATGATATACATTTTTATTTTTTTTTAATCGAGAAGTAATTAAATACTTGTGTTGCCTTCTAAGAAGCGCTTGTTTTTAGGTCCCTAGATTGACCTTTACCTCATGTGGTAGATGGTGGTGATGGGGGAGATGAACCAATTATTACATGGAATGGTAGTAAAGTATCTACCGTCTCCCTAGGACGAGCAGAAGTGTCTTCAAGGCAAGTCAGCATCGATGGAGGAGACTTAAAAAGGGCACACAACCTTGTAGAGAATGCTCCATCCCCATCAAAAACCTCTATCATATGACTAACTGCAGGAACACCAGGAACTCGGGGTGTAGGAACAGCTCGAGGAGAAAAATAAAAATCAACCTTCTCTGTACATAACTAAAAAGAGATCTTGCCTGCAGTGGCTAGAAACGGCCGTCCTAAGATGATAGGAATGTGGGAGCTCTCATCCATATCTATAACTATGAAATCACATGGGATGATGAACCTATTTACTTGAATTGGGGCATCCTCAAGAATACCCACATGATGCTTGATCAAACGATCTAACAATTGAACAGTTAGATTGGTGGGATGCAGATCTTGCAAATAAAGCTTTCGATAGAGACAGAGAGGTATCAAGCTCACGCTAGCCCCTAAGTCACCAAGAGCTCTCTTAATTTGCAGATCTCCTATAGAGCAAGGGATGAAGAAACTGCCTGAATCCTATAGCTTAGATGGTGAATTGCTCTATAGAATCACACTGTAGATCTCTCTAATAGGAACCACTGTGACCTCCTCAAGCTTGTCTTTCTTGGAAAGAAGCTCTCTCAAAAATTTTAAATAGGAAGTTACTTCTTTGAGAGCTTCCAAGAAAGGGATATTGACATAGACCATTCGCAGCAATTCCAGGAATCTCGCAAACCTGGGCTCAACCTTGGGTAGGTTAGACTATGCCACCCTTTGAGGGAATGGTGGAGGTGGTTGGTAAAGTGAATTGGAGGTGAAGTCTCTCCTTCTTTCCTTTCCTCCATTCTTGGAGCTATCTCCTGAATAGCCATCGTAGGGCTCTCCACTAACTCCCCACCATGTACATATATTGCATTGATAAGACCCTGAGATTGGATGTAGGTTGGCCTGGTAGAGGCCCTTAAAGTTGGGACAGGTGGCTAACTTGCTAAGCCACTTAGGCAATCTCATTGTCCATCGCCTTCTGGTGGGAGGCCATAGTCTCAAACTTGGATGTCAACTGGTTGATCGACTCACCGAGAACTTCATAAGTTTGAGTTTGAATACAATGCTCCATAAGACTCTCCAAGTTGGATTTTGGTTGTGGGGATTAAGAAGGTAGGTTATAAGGGGCTCTATATTGGAACCCAGGTAGCTGCATAAAACTTTGAGGTTGAAGAGTAGGGTTCCTATAGGGAGGGTTAGAGTGGCTCTTCCATCCAGAATTGTAAGCATTGGAATAAGACTGGTTCTGTAGTGGTGGGTTAAAGTTGTGCAGGGCATTAGCATGCTTGATAGTAGAAGAACCATGGTAGCACTCAGCAGCTTCGTGCCCTTATATACCACAGGTCTCATAAACAGGACATACCCTAATAAGTGATCTTGAAGAACTCCTTGGAACAGATGGGGTATCAATAGACCTGGCAAATGGGTCATTCGATTCGCGTATGGGTCGGGTCAAGTTCACATCGGGTCATGTTCGGGTTAAGTGACATTTTGGGTCGCTTTGGTTTGGGTCGGGTATGGTTCGGGTCAGGTCAATTTTTGGTCAATTAATTTTTGGTCAAATACACTCGTCATACCAAAACAAGCAACTTTATAGAAAATTTCGAATCGAGTATGGTTCGGTTCAAGTCAATTCGTGTTTCGAGTCCACTTTCAAGTGGGTATATTTCGGTTGTCGGGTCGGGTATGGGTCCAGATCGTTTGGTTCGGGTTTCGGGTCTTGGGTCAGTTTTCTCAGGTCTAGGTACCAACCCTATCAATTCTCTATGCCAGTTCATCTACTCTGCTTGCTAGTAGTGTCACAGCATTGATCTCATACTTACGACTGCTGGGCTAGACCAATGATAATTGTTGGAAGCTATCTCTTCCAATAAATCTTTTGCCGCTTCTATGGACTTCCCCATGAGAGTGCCTCCTGCTGCAGCATCTATAGAGATCTTCACTGACTGCTATAGCCCATTATAGAATGTTTAGACTAGGACCTAATTAGGAACACCATGATGAGGGCATCGCCACTGAAGGTCTTTGAATCTCTCCCATGCTTCATACAAGGACTCCCTGTCCTGCTGAGCAAAGGAAGTAATGTCTATCCTCAACTTCACACTTTGCCAAGTGTGAAATATTTTCTGAAGAAGGCTTTGGAGAGAGCTTCCCATATAGAAAAGGAGTTGGGTGCTTCATTACGTAGCCAGTCACTAGCCCGTCCTTCAATAAGAATGGGAAGAGCCTTAGCTAGATAGCATTAGTGGATACCCCATTCAGCTTGATTGTATCACATTTCGCCAGGAAGTTGTGAAAATACATGTTGGGGTTTTCTGAGAGGTATCCGCTAAACATACCCCTCTACACAAACGTGACAAGAACTGGCTTGAGCTCGAAGTTATGTGCCTCAACTGAAGTCCTCACAATAAAGGAGTCAGCCCCAGTGGCCTTGGGCATGGCATAGTCGCACAACACCATGTGTTCTTCTTTGCCAGCTATCTTTGCCTCTTTCTTCTTCTTTCTTGCTTCTTCAACTCGCTTGCTTGTGGTTGCTTTGATCTTAGGATCTAAGGGGTAAGATTCTGATTGCCCTTACTTCTCCTATGCATACAAAGTGAACACTATACCAAGCGTAAGCATTATCGAGCAAGAATAAAGAAGAACTAAAAACTAACAAAAGAAAAATAATTCCTAATCTAGAGTATTATAATCAGTTTTTAACATTGAAAGGAACAAGTTTCTTAACAACGGCACCAAAAACTTGTTGCAGTTAAATTACCACAAGCACACGATGCAGCTGTGGCTAGCAGCCGGCAAGTACAGGTTGATCCCACAAGGAACTTACTTTCAAGTACTAGAACTAATTTGAACACTCAATCTAGGTAAATCAAATTCAAAGGTTCAACTGACATCTAAAGAAACAATTAATTAAGAAGATAATTGAGAAATTATAATATTAAAACACCTAGGTTGTGATTAACATCACAGTTGCATTAGTGAATCAATCACTAAACCCATCAAACTCACCCAAGCATTATGTTATGAGTGGATAGATTGACAATTAAATTCATATCCTCCCTCTCTCAAAGATCGAGACTAGTCTAAGAACCATAGCCACCTATTTTCATGCGGCTGAAGTTAGAGGATTACAAGGTCTACAATCTCGAATCCTAATTAGAACTTTAGTTATTTTCATGTTTAATTCCTAGCTGTCTATTAGGCCGCTCTAGGTAAAGGTTTCATCTTTCAACATTCTTCTAAACCCTAATAGCAATGGCTAAATGCTCTTTTAAGGAAATTATTGAACATGTGGTGAGCAAAGTAGAAATCATAAACCCAAACATGGGGCAAGTAAGGATTTGGGCTAAATCATGATTTAATTAACATAATTCGTGTTAATCCCAATCCAAGATGGGAGATTAGCCATGAATCATATAAAAAACAATGAAATCAATCCCTATTATAGGAAATATGATTCACATAGAAACCTTAGAAAACAATGATAGGACAAAAAGAGAATCAAGAAGCAAAACTTGAATTAATCATAGTAGAAGTAGCAAAGATAATGTTTAATGATGATGAATTCAATTAACAATCAATTCTAACATCTCCCTACTAAACCCTAAAAATTGCTCTAAGAAAGTGCTCTGAAAAGAGGAAAAACGATCATGCCCCAAAAACTAGCTGAAAACCGCTTTAGTATCTTGAAATCTAAGGGGCGCACGACCGTGCTTCCACACACGGCCGACCCTGGGTCTCAGGATGCATAGTCATGTAAAAGCACACGACCAATTGTGCAACTTTGCAGAAACTTTCTGCCTTAGGTGCATGGCCGTGCAATTCTGTAACTCTTAATTCTTGATTCCTCGATCCTTCCACCAACTCCTCGAAAATCTTCTTTGTCTAAAATTTCACTTCTTGCTCATATTCCTTCTAATTATGATCAAAATACCTACAAAAAGGGAAATTAGTCCAAATAAGATGATTACGAGCAAAGGAATGTAAATATGATCACATTCATGTTTATCAACAAGTATGCTATCACCAACCATTCATGTTTGCATTATTTGCAAGGCATGCAATCCCAAGTATGACTTTAACCACTATCATATCAAAAGGCGAGAACCATGCAAATTGGGTAGAAGCTGCTGTAATGACCCTTCAAATCACAAAATAAACTTGGATTATTTGATGCTACAATTATTAGATCCGCTAAAAATTCTCCTGATCTCACATCTTAGGGAGTTGTAAATTCCAGGTTATGTTGTTGGATATTTAGTTCTCTAAATGGACCAATTAAAGCAATCATTTCTCATATAAATGAAGACAAGGTAATGGGGATGGCTTTAAATAATTATTACTCCATTCAAAATGGTCCTTGTCTTTATAAATTATGGCTTAATCTATCCATTACAACACAAGTGGGTCTTCTGTCATCTTATATTATACCAAATTGCTTACTATGTTGGATAATATAACTTGTTTTGTCCCCTCTCCTTGTGCTTGTGAATTTGAAACTAAGATGGTTTCTTTGTTTGAGAACCTCAAACCTACGAATTTTTTATGGGACTTGATAATAATTACACCCCACATCGTACTTAAATCACTAATTAGGTCCTTTACCTTCACTTGATCAGGTCTATGCTTTGGTTATGCAAGAAGAATCTCATTGTGTCATTATAGGACCATGGGATGATGCGTCGGCTATTGGGTTCCACGTCACTACTCCATCTGTACGTTACCCGGTTGCTTCTAGTAGCGATAGGTCCTTTTGTGCTGATAAGTCCTTTTCTCAACCCAAGTATGTGCTAGATATCCCACATAAGGCTGGGTTAACAGGGTCAAAATTTATTGCCATCCCAATGGAATAAAATATCTCATTAGCACTCATGAATCGTCCACTGCTGGCTATAATACTGACCTAAAGCTAGCATACACAATTATATATTAAGTTTAGCAAGATTATGGGTAACAAATCAGTGAGCCATGCTAAATGATGTCAAAATATCAATAATTTTGAAAAAAAAGCCAAGGATATGGTGAAAGAGTTATTAAGAGTTCTTTGTTATTCATTGATTTGATTAAAAGAAAAAAAAAATACAGAACATTTCTAATGGTCATTCAAACGAATTGTGATTGTTTTGCACATTCAAGAGTTTCCAAGGTGACTCGGCAAGAGTAAATAAAGAATAAATAAATTAAATTGTTTTATGAAAAAGTTTCTAAAAAGTATTATGATTTTTGTGAGTAAGCCTAATTTTTAATCTATAAAAGAAATGTCATTGTATGAATGTTATTTACCAAAATGGGTTACTACAAATCACACAAGTGCTAAGAGCAAGAGAAAAGACCATCTTTCAAGTAAACAAAAATAGAAGAAAAATAAGAGAATACGGGAATTGAGGTAACAAGGAGAATTTTGAGATATTATGAAATTTCTTAACTTCAAAAAAGGATTAAAAGGAGAGATATTATTATGAGAATGGTTTAGAAATATAAGAAAATCTTAGGCATAAAAGGAATTTACAGAAGGAACTAGGACAAAATAGTACTTTCACAAAAAGAAGATGGAGATAGTGTTGGGTCATATGAGTCAAAGGTCATTTTTTATGAAAGGTAAAGGCATCCGTCAGAGTCTACTCAGAGAGTGACTGCATAAAATTATCAGAGTCACTGAAAACTTAGTAGGGTCGTGCATGTGATAGAGGTCATCTTATTTGTTCACTTAAAATGCACAATTCTAAGCAATCTTATTAAAACAAAAATCCTTCTCAAACTGCTGAGCACATTTCTTTTATTAGTAAAGAATATTTGCTCCATAACTAACAACATATTGATTAAAGTAATTGTGAATATTGATTAATGAATATTTGCTCCATTATTTTCTCCATAACTAACAATATATATATATTTTTATTATGGAGTGTTCTACATCAAGACAATGAAGAATCACAATCACTAACATCCAAGCAAGTTGAATTTCAAAATAGCTAGAGAAATGGCTTGCCGTGAACATCATGCATTTAATGCTGTTAATTAGGGCACTTTTCCATCAAGCGCCTTGATTAATCAAATCCAAGTGGTTTAGCTAAAAGATTAGGCTCAACAACTACATTAAGATTTATTTCCTTAAGAGAGAAGTCAACAAGCTACTCCGTTCAAAAAAAAGGTGATTAAGCATGAATCAAGAGGGTTTGCCTTAAGAGGGGAGAAACAGACTCCCTGAGACAGCTGTTAGAATCATCTCTAACACTTCAACTGAAAACTTGAGATCAAAAGCTACTACAACAACTATATCATTTGCTTCTAATGGCCCAAACACCGCAAAGGAGACCATAAATAGAAGAACCAGTTGAAGACCAAAAATTACAACAATTAAATAGAAAAATGAGCACATTGTACCTAGCTTGTGACCTTAACGTTCATCTCCTTCAGTTCTCTGTATTCCTTATGTCAAAAAGTGAGTGAGAGACACTATGTTTGTATTAGAAGAGTTGTCCTGTTGAGAGTGGGTGAGAACTCTAGGATTTCAGGCTTGTTAAAGTGCTTTGAGAAAACTTTGTCTACTAGCCAGGAACCCATATAGGTGTTCTTGCTGAGCTGTGTAAAGCTATCACAGAGCACTTAGGGAAAACTTTGTTGACAACAAGGATCAGTGACACTTTTATTGGTTAGAGCATTCCTAGCCTGAGTAGGCCTGCCACATTAAGAGAAGTTCTAACTTTCCGGAACTTGCATTCCATCACTTCTCCAACAAATAGAATTCCAACTTGAATCTCTCAATAAAATTTTTTTTTACAAACCCATCTTATAATACACAACCTTTTTTTAACTACCTACATAACATTTTTAAGGAAAAAAGGAAAAATAAAAATAAAAAAGGTGAAAAATGGAACAAAAAAGGGAACGATGGTGTGTGTTGCCCCGTGTGTAATAATATTTGGAGTTGCACCGTGCCAAAATTTGAGAAATTTGGGTCCCCACCACTAGAATGCATGATAGTGGTTGGGGATGCTCTTAGTGTCCTCCTGAGAGCATGCATGAATTTAAGGAGTTGAGGTGTGCCAGAATGTCTTAAGAAAACTCTAATTGTAGGTAAGAAGTCAGAGGACTCTCGCTAAACTATTATTGTTGATAGTAATTTGATTGACTCCTAATGTCAGGAAAGGACCTTAGGTGGGAATGTAGCACAAGGTTGATTTTAGTGAATCTCACGAAAATCCTTGTGATATGTTTCTACTCTGACTTTCTGTTCTCTAACTCTATGTAGCTGTCTATGATTTTGATTTGAGCCTTTCTTGATTAGTTCGCTTCTCTGTTGCTTACTTCTTGCTGTACTTGATATTCTCTGTAATGATTCAATTATTGCCAAAAAATACAAGAACTTTGTCATTCACCTTAGTCACTTGCCTCTAAGGTAATTTGATCAGGCATTAGGGATACTGAGAATTTGCATATTATTTCTTTATTTTACTTCACTTGAAAATAGTGTCTTATCCCTTTGAGTTTTGATGAGCTTAGTTGCCTTTCATAAAAAAGGGGAGATTATCAGGTCAGATGAATCACAGCTAAGTTTTAATGAATGGAAAAAGGATCCATTAATGTCTAGTTAGAGTGACTGCATGAAATCATCAGAGTCACTGAAAAGATAGTTAGAATCATGCTTCTGATAGAGGTTATCTTAGTTGTTCACTTAAATGAACAATTCTAAGCAGTCTCATTAAAACGAAAATCCTCGTAAACTGTTGAGTCATAATTTTTTATTTGTAATGAATATTTGATCCATACCTGAAGGCATATTAATCAAAGCTATTATGAATATTGATCAAGAAAACATTCCTCTAATAAAGGAAGCCTTCTAACATTTCATAGGTAATATTAGTCCTAACTTGAGATAAATTCTTCAATGAAAAGGATTAATTTTGTTTAATCCTGTACTTGATATTATTCTTGTCAATTGGCGTGTATAATCTCTCTTAATCATTTAGGGAGTATGCGACGTCGAGATAATGAAGAAAAGCAATCATTAGCATCCAAGCAAGTGAACTTCAAATAGCTAGCTATCAACATCATGTATTTGATGCTACTAGGACACTTTTCGATTAGGCCCCTTGATTAACCAGATCCAAGTGGTTTAGCCAAAAGATTAAGGCTCAATGACTACATCAACCACTATTTCTTTGGGAGAGCCATCAGCAAGCTTGTGTTCAAAGAAAAGGTGATTATTAGACTATGCTCTCTTTGACTTATTTTTTGAAGAATAAGTTCGATAAATTTAATTTAGAATAACTTGATAATAAGCTCACTGAATAAGTTCAGAATAAGTTCAATAAATAAGTTTAGAATAAGTTTAGCAGATAAGTTCAGAATATTAGTCCATAATAAGTTAAGTAAATAAGTTTAGAAATTTGTTTTAATTAGTTCAAAGTAAGGTAGTTCAGAATAAGTTAAGCACATAGTTCAGAATAAGTTTAAAACAAGTTTAGTAAATAAGTTTAGAATAAGTTTAGAATAACTTCAGCAAATAAGTTCAGAATAAGTCTAGATAAATTTAATTTAGAATGAATTCAGACAAACTAAGTAAAAGAGAATAGGGCCTAACTATCAATTAAGAGGATTTTTCCCTGCAAGGAGAGAATTAGGTTCCCTAAAACAACTGTTAGAATCATCTCTACAACTTCAAAGGAAGGGCTGACATCAAAAGTTGCTATAATGGCTCTATTATTTCTGTCTAATGGTCTTAACAGAATAAAAGAGATCTATAACTAGAATAACTAGCTAAAGACAAAAGGTTGCATGCATCTTGTGACCTTAACATTCATCTCCTTCAATTCTTTATATTCTTTGTGTAATAAAATTGAGGGAGAGACATTACTTTTTATTAGAAGTATTGTCCTCCTGAGAGTGTGTGAGAACTCTAGGAGTTAAGGCTTGTTAGGGTGCCTTGAGAAAATTCTGTCTTGCTAAACTGTGCATAAGCTATTTCAAAGCGCTTAGGTAAAACTCTGTTGATGACAAGGATTAGTAAGACTCTTATTGGTTAGTGTCGCCCTAAGAGTATGTGTGAGCTCTAGAAGTTAAGGTATGTCCGAGTGCCTTGAGAAAAAATCAAATTGTAAGCAAAGAGTTAGTGGACTCTTGTTGAATTGTCATTGATGATAGTAATTTCATTGACACCTAAATACAAGGAAGGACCTTAGGCGGAGACGTTGCCAAAGTTGATTTGAGTGAAACTCCTGAAAATCCTTACGTCTTTATCTCTTACTCTAACTCTTTATTATCCAACTCCATTTCACTGTATAAGATTTCAACTTGAGCCCATCTTGATTATTCTCCTTCTACCTTACTTATTTATGTCTCTACTTGCTATTCTCTATTTTGATTCAAATATCTTTAAAAATGGCACAACTTTATCACTCATTTTATTCACCACCTTCTAGGCTAATTTAATTGGCATTAGAGACACTGATTGTTTGCATCCTATTTCTCTATGTTGTTTAACTTAAAAATATTACGTTATACCTTTGAGTTTTGATGAATTTAGTTGCCTTTCATCAAAATGAGGAATGTTATTGGTCAGATGAAGAAGATCTCATTTTTGTGAAAGGCGAAAGGCTCCGTTAGAGTTCATTAGAGTGACTTCACAAAATAATCAAAGTCACTGAAAACAAAGTCAAAGTCGTGCTCTTGACAAAGGTCATCTTAGCCATTCACTTAAAATGAACCACTCAAAGCAATCTCATTAAAAAACAAAATCCTCGCAAACTACTGAGCATGTTTTTTATTTGTAAAGAATGTTTGCTCGATAGTTGATGACATATTGATCAAAGTTGTTGTGAATATTGATGAATGAAATATTCCTCTAATAAAAGAAGCCCCATGACACTTCACAAACAATATTAGTCTTAACTTGAAAGAAATTTTTCAATGACAGTGATTAATTTTATTTAGTTCTTGATTAACTCACATAATCTCTCTTAATAATTTGAAGGAGAATTCTACATCAAGACAATGAAGAAAAGCAATCACTAACATACAAGTAAGTTGAATTTTACAGCATCTTGAGAAACGACTAGCTGTCAATAGCATGTGCTTAATGTTGCTTGGGCACTTTCTGTTAGGCCGCTTAAGTAACATGATCTAAGTGGTTTAGCAAAAATATTAAGGCTCAATGGCTACATCAATAGTTATTTCATAGAGATCAAGAAACCACTCCATTCAGAGAAAAAGTGACTAAGTACGAATGAAGAGGGTCTTCCTTTAGAGGAGATAATCAGACTTCTTAAGACAGCTGCTAGAATCATCTCTATAACCATAAATTGAGGGTTAATATTAAAAGTTGTTATAACAGCCATATCATCTGTGTCTAATACTTTAAGCACAAAAAAAAAAGATCTATAAATAGAATAACCAGCTAAAGATAAAAACTGACAACACTAAAGTAGAAAAATGATCCCATTGCACCCAGCATGTGACCTTAACATTCATCCCATTCAATTCTCTACATTCCTTATGTAACAAAAGTGAGTGACAGAGACTACTTTTGTATTGGAAGTGTTGTCCTCCTGAGAGTGTTTGAGAACTCTAGGAGTTGAGGCTTGTCAGGGTACCTTAAGAAAACTCTATCCAATGCCTCGCCTAGTTGGCTTTGCTTTCGATGCTTTGTTCTGCTTCACTAATGTTGCTATGTAGGAGTTATGGTGCTCCTGCTCAAATGTGTACAAGCTATCATCAAGTCTGTAGGGAAAACTCTATTGACAACAAGGAGTGGTAAGGCTATTATTGGTTAGTGTCTTCCTGAGATTGCGTGTGAACTCTAAGAGCTGAGGCATGTCAGAGTGCCTTGAGAAAATTTTGATTGTGGGCAAGAGGTTAGAGGACTCTTATTGAACTATCATTAGTGATAGTAATTTGATTAACTCCTAAGGTCAATGAAGAATCTAAAGTGAGCACATAGACCAAGGTTGACTTGGGTGAACCTCATGAAATTCTGTGTCTTTATCACCACTCTAACTCAATCTCTCTATCTAAGGTTTCAATTTAAACATTGATTAATCTGCTTCTATGCTTGTTTTTATCTCTAGTGTTTACTATCTATTTTGATTCAATTATTTTCAAAAAGTACTATAACTTTATCACTCGTTCTATTCACCCGTCTACGGCAATTTGCCTTATTCAAAAGGGGCCAATAGATAGAAATGTCTAAGAGCAATTTGTTGGATATGCATTAGATTGAGAAATTTTGTGATTGGACAAAGGAAGAGTAAGGAATGATTGCTAAGCAAATTAAATGAGGAGTAAAGCATGTCTTGGAAGTGCAATTCTTAAGTAAGCAAAATCCTTAAAACACTTAGCCACTGTAGCAACCCTCCTCCTTGATTGTTGGTTATTGCTATTCTCTTTTTCCCTCTGCCTGCCAGTGCGGTGGCCGCTAGGTCACTAGAAAAATTATCCCTCGAGCCACCTTCTTCTCACATCCACTTTTTTCCTTGGAATTTAGCATTTAAGGTATAATCTTCTACCCTTTCCATCAGCCTTCGAATCCAACCCATTCCCTCCTTGGTTGGATTTTTGTTTGTTAATATGTTTAAAGTTTGAAATTAAGTGGATTTTGATGGAATTTAGGAAAATTGCTCATGTTTGGGGGTTGATTTGTGCTGATGAGGAGTTTTGCATTTGGGGAAGATTACAAGCCTTGTGATTTTGAGTTGTTTGTGATGATCAACTTACATGCATGTGGATAATTTAAATAGACTTTCACATTTTAAGGGTAAATAATGAAAAGAATTATTTTTGGGTTATATACTCATGCGGGGTAATGGAATAAGAAGAGGAACACTTGAATTTTGAAACCTTTAATGACTTGATTATATAAAGTTGTGATTAATATGAACTTATATGACTTTAATTGGCAAGCATGCAGTTTTGATGTGAATATGTGACTATGGTAAAGTTTATGTGAATTTATTTGAGTTTATGAATCTTACACCCTCCGAGGGATCCAAATAGTCAGAAAATTTACGATATTCTCGGATCAGGGATGAATGGAGTTAACGAGTCGAAAGTAGCTTTCGGTTGCCATCTCCTTCTCCCCCGGAGTGGTGTGAGGTTTATTCCACGTCTTGTTCGGGCCTCGCCTACTCCAGATAGGGATGGGCCAGTCCCCTTTCACCTTCTTTATGTAAACGAACTTATACTTTCATCCGTGGATAGAGCAAGGCATGTCCAAGGTAAACATATAGCCAGTTTGGCTAACTATCTGATACCAGACTTTCCCCCCGTATGTCTTATTATTGCACTGAATGATGTGAATGTACGAGAAGGCCAAGGCCATGCACTCCAGACGTTTAAGCTTGTAAGTTACAATGAATGATAGACTAGATGCCCAGGCATTAGGAACGAGTTAGGCAATCGTAATAGCGTACATTTGGAAGATTTCTAGGATAATTTTAGGAAGTGAAAACCGAAGGCCATACTCCAAGGCTTTTGAGTATAAACCTATACATCTTAGTGGGGGGTTATCTACGGTATATGTGGGTGAAGGAACGATCACCCTATAGTTGCATTGAAAAGAATACTTCATCTCAAAGTTGATGATTTTCTTAAGTTCATCATGGTAGAAAGGATTGATATAGTGGGAACCAAGCCCATCCTCCGAGTCCAACGTAGCAGGGCTGCAAGAATGGGCTGGATTCTGTTCTCACTCCTCAACTACAATGATAGACGACATACCTACGCTAGTAGAGCGACCAGGAAGTGGGTTTGCTATGGATACCTCTTGCGGATATGACAAATGCCTACTTGAATAATAGGAGTCAAGGGATAAAGAGCTATTAGAGCTCTCATCGAGGAAGTTCAGATTGGCCTGAGGGACGTCCTGCGATAGGATCACTACGGGTGGACTTTGAGGGTGCCTAGAGTCCAACTCAAAGCTATTTTCGTAACCTTATGAAGGGCCAGCACCTTCCTCACGGGGTGAGGTTGGACATGGGTTAAGGGGTTATTGCTAAACATATCCTCCTCGAAGACTCATGAGGGGATAAAGGATGATTTTAGCGAGTACGTAAATGATGACATAGCGATGTTACAAGAATGACAACCGAAGAAGGGAAGGATGGTTACCTTGGTGATCGGCGAAGCTAAGGAATAAGCCTTTCAAAGCTTCTCTCTCCAGAACCTTAAGGAGGGCGCGTGAATGAGAATGAGAAATGATCTAGAAGCAAGGCACGTATATATCAATTTGAATTGCCTTGAGAAACATGCTAAAATCTGATGATTCAGATAAGATAAAATGCTAAGTGTCCATATTCAAGATGAGCCAAAACGAAAAAG
>JAKOGI010001751.1:132500-137500 GCA_029747015.1 Carnegiea gigantea
TTCGTTTTACTTAATCTAAAACCTCTAGATTCCAGTGTATTTCTCCAATGCTTTAAGTTATTATTTACACCATCTCTGCCCTCATCAATGAGAACAATGTCATTCACAAATAACATACACTATGGTAACTCATCTTGAATCCTTTTCGTAAGTTCATCCATAGCCAAAGTGAAAAGAAAAGGGTTTAAGATGGAAGCATAACGAAGGCTCATACAAATGTAGAAGTCATTAGTAACCCCTCCTCGCATCTTAACACTCGTCCTACCTCCCTTATATGATCCTTAATAACTCAAATATACGCAAGCGACACTCCTTTCTTTTCCAAGCATCTCCACAACGCCTCACCTGGAACTCTATCATATGTTTTTCCCAGGTCTATAAACACCATGTGAAGATCTTTCTTTCTATATTTGTACAATCTCATGATCCTTCTAAGGAGGTAAATTGCTTTCTGGTCAACCTGCTAGGCATAAAATCAAATTGGTTCTCTAATATCAAATATCACCTCGCAAAAGTTCGAGCATGATACGCGTGAATTTTACACCTCATTCTACCTAGGTTTGACTCAAATAATTGGTAAATTAGGTTCTTTATTAGTGGTTTATTGGTTTTGTAGGTAATCAAGAAAATTGCTCAAATGATAGATAATCGGTGTAAAGCATGCAAAATGGGTGAACAAGCATAAAAATTGTGGGAGAAACAAGGAATAAGAGCAACGCAGAAATTTGGCATGTGCTGCCAGTCCCAGGTGGCAAGGGCTACCAATGCCAAGTAGCATGGGGTCCCCTTGCCAAATCCTGTTTTTACTCTATTTCTATGTAGAATTCTAAAAACTTGGCACGGTCTACCTGTGTCACATGGCACGATCATGCCAAATTTCCTGCATTGGGATCTATTTAAGGCCCCTTACGTCATTTGTGTAAAGATTTAATTTTTAGGTTTTAGGAATAGGGTTTAGCTAGGGTTGGCGAGAGATTAGTGTAGATTTAGTTTCATTTTATAGCCACATTTCAAGAGTAATGAATTTTTGATGCAATTAGCTTTCTTTGTCTGTCTTTAATCATCATTTTCATTCAAGTTCTTGCCTTGTTGAATTTGATTTACTAGTTTATTGCCCAAATTTACATGCTTTTGTTTGTTGCTGGATTGAAATTAGTTCCTCCCTTGCCTAATCATCCTTCTATTCTCTTACCTACTCTTAATCTCTCATTTTCTTTCTTCAAGAACACAAATTTCAAGCTCTTTCCCTCGCATCCATCTTAGGGTTGAGAACTCATTTTTACGAGTTTGAGTTCTTAGCTCTCAATAGGGTAGATTAAGAGTAGTTGAGTTAGATTGGTGAGAATAAGTGAAAAATCCGCCTTCAATCATCATCTACTTGCTCCAACAATGGAGGCCAACCTCTATTGTTGGCTTTTCAATGAGCTACTCCCCTTCTTCTGTCTTCTTTTATTTAGTAAATTTAATATTTTCCTAATTAATTAGATGTTTTGCGAGTTTTTGTTGGTTAATATGATATTTTTTATTTATTTTGTTAATTATGGTTCATTTTAATTTAGTTTAATTAATCTTGTTTAGATTAGAATTAGCGATTAATTAGTTAATTAATTATGCTTAGTGACATTTATTGATTTCCTTAGGCTAGGGTTGGGGTCAAAAATAACTTGTAACTTGATTTCCACACCTTCCCAGAGGACAACAAATTTCCACCCTTGCTGCCTCCTCAAAAACTACGCCAACAATTTGGCACCGTTTCCGGGAACACTGGTGCAAAATTGAGTCACTTCTTTTAAATATGTCCCCCCTTTAGTTCATTATGTACTAGTGTGGTCTCTTTTATTGTTTCTTTATTTTTTTCTCTTGAGCTATAGAGTAGCTGCTTATATGGATGACATTGAAAAACCAAAAAAAAAAAAAAAATTAGACAATGTGAAAAATTCAAAAAAAAAAAAATTGATAAACCAAAAGGTTGTGGCTCATTGGATATTAAGATGGGCTTGGGAACTTTGAGGAAACAGATGTGGTTAATGTAGAGCCCAACTCCACTAAACTTGATGCACCCGTTCTTGAAAGAGTGGAACTCGACTAACCACATTCATTGAGGGATCACTTCTACCCTCCCCGAACTTCCCTTCAATCATGTTTTGGCCTCTTTGCTATTCCTAAGGATATGACATTCGAGTCTAACCCAGATTATGTCGGCATGCTCCCCAAGTTCATCGGTTTTATGCCTATTTATTTTTTCATGAGTTTGAGGAGAGTGTTCATTGATTCACATGCCTAGGGTACCAAATAATGTTATAAGGATGAAATTCATTCCTTTTTCTCTCAAAGATGATGCTAAGAGATGGATGTATGATCTTAAGATTAATTTTATTAAATCATAGGATTCTTTTGTTGATATCTTCCTTAAGAGAAACTTTCCCACTAGTAAGACCATTAAGCTTAGGAATGAAATCATCTCTTTTGTCCAACTTGAATACTTTTGGAATTATATGAATAGGTTTAAGAAGTTGCTCACTCAATCCCTCATCATGGTTTAGAAAAATAGAACTTGTGCCAAATTATTTATGAGAGGTTGGATGTGGGGTTGGATGTGATTACCAGGATAATGGTTGAATCTATGCGTGGGGTAGAGTTTTTTTTACAAGAATGTTGATGAGGCCTGGGACTTTCTGGAGGATTTAAGTGATAAGACATATGAGTGGAAGACAATTAGGGATGCCCCAAGTATTGCATCTAAAATTTTTATGAATAATAAGTGCAAGCTACCTAATGACTTTGTTGCTTTTGAGGGTACTACGCTTTATTGTGAACATCAACTTGAAGTTCCTCATTTTCATCCACCTTAACCTCTTTTAGGTATTACTCCCCTGCATTCTTATGATCTTCTCTTAGACCATGACGTTAGCTCATACTCTCACTCTTTTAATCAAATGTCTTTTGAGAGAGTGAGGCTTAAAAAGTTCAATGATTCATTTCCCACGGCCGAGAAGGTTGGTTTAAACCAAGAAGAGGGTGAGATACTCCTTTCCTCAAGTGAGCCCATGCATAAAATGTCCCACAAAATTAACCCTTAAGAGCTTGAAGTGAGGGAACTCAAGATGAAGCTTACTTATGCACCAATCTTGGCTCCACCTTGCTTTAACAACATCTTTGAGGTAGAATCTAATGCATCCAGAGTGGGTCTTAATCCAGGAAGGCAAGCCACTTGTCTACTTTAATGAAAAGCTAAGTGATTCGAGAAGAGGGTAATCCACCTATGATAAGGTGTTCTTTGGTACAATTCAAGCTCTTGAACACTAAACACACTATTTGATCACCAATGAGTTCATCCTACATTCAGACCATGAAGCTCTCAAATACATCCAAGGGCAACACAAGCTAAACTCTAGGCATGCTAAGTGGGTTGAGTACTTATGATTATTCCACATTGCTATCAGGCACAAATTTGGAAAGCTGAATCCAGGTGCGGATGCATTGTCAAGGAGACACCTCCTTTTTTTTCAACTCAATTCTTGTGTACTTGGGTTTGACCTTCTCAAGTCCTTATACAAGGGGTATTCAAACTTTGCTGAACTATTTGAGGCTTTTCAAGTTCGGCTCAAGGGAGATTTCATGCTTCAAGGAGGTTATCTTTTCAAGGGATCCAGATTGTGTGTGCCTAAGTGTGGAACCCGTGAGCTCATCCATGGGGAAATTCATGGAGGATCCTTGGTGGGGCGTTTTTGTGAAGACAAGGCATATTTGATGGCTAGGGAGAAATATTGTTGGCCTCACATGCTCAAGGATATCCAAGACATGGTCAACAGGTGCTCCGCATGCCAAATGGCCAAAAGCCTCACCCTTCCTCATGACTTGTACAAACCACTTACTCCTCCAGGACTATGGTTGGATGTTAGCATGGACTTTGTGTTAGGCCTTTCACGAACCCAACGCAGCAAAGAGTCAATCATGGTGGTGGTGGATTGGTTTTCTAAGATGGTGCACTTCATCCCTTACTACAAGTCCAGTGATGCATCACATGTGGCCGATTTGTACTTGAAAGAGGTGCTGAGACTCCACGACATTGCTCTTTTTGTTATTTTTGATCGTGACTCAAAATTTCTTAGTCACTTGTGGATTACATTGTGGAGGAAATTGGGAACTAAATTAAAGTTTAGTACAACTTGCCACCCCCAAATGTGGGGCCAAACGAAGGTGATGAACCGTACTCTAGGCACATTGCTAAGGGTCTTAGTCAAGAAGAATGCGAAGGCTTGGGATTTGCTTCTTCCCGACGTCGAGTGTGCCTATAATCATGCCCTAATTAAGTGGAACTACCAATGAATCTCTATTCAAGGTAGTTTATATTAAAACCCCGTTGGCCTTCTTGATCTTGTGCTACTTCACTAAGGGGAAAAGGTGAACATCGAAGCTAGTAAGAGAGTTGGGGAGATTCAAGAGCTCCATAAGCGGGCCCAAGCTCAAATTGCAAAAGCAAATGAGGCTGCCAAGATCAAGCCAACAAGCCTTGTTCAAACCGGGAGAGCTAGTGTGGGTGCACCTTAAGAAGGAGAAAATTTGTTCCAAAAGGAAGTCCAAGTTAATGCCTAGAGTTAATAGTCCATTTGAAGTGCTTGAGAAGGTCAAGGACAATACTTACAAGATAGATCTTCCAGGTGAATATAGCATTTCTTGCACCTTCAATATGGTGGACCTCAAGCCTTACAAAATTTTCAACTTTGATGGATTGTAGAGATCCATGTATGCATGTTAGGATCTAATAGTCATTTGTTTCTTAACCACACATTAACTAATCCTAATTCTTTGAAGCAGTTTCTTATTTATGTATAGATTAGGCAACATAAAGTATGTTTTCTTATTGATTACTATATGTGAAATTAGAATAAAATAGCTCTAATAACATCCCCAAAATTCATTGATTTGTTCAAATTTAAGATGGAAAATAATAACTATAGAACATATTATTTGAAAAATAGATTAAGAAACAATGCAAC
>JAKOGI010001751.1:140000-142500 GCA_029747015.1 Carnegiea gigantea
TTCTTTTTTCTTCGACAGATGGTTAGAACGTTGGCTGTGTTCAAATCCTACTAAGAGGTCCACTAGAGATCAGAAATTGTTGAAAAAACAACAAGATGTTTCTTTTACCCATTCCAGGCGATCGAAAAATAGAGAAATGGTTAATCTATTCAAGATAATTCCGTATTTATAAAATACCATCTCAATTCATCCTATTTCATCGGATCCGATATGTGATGTGGTTCCGAAGGATGAACCCGACATGGACAGTTCCGAAGAGAGATTTCAAGAAATGGGATATCTATTCACTCTATCCGTAAGCGAGCTGGATCTGGTGTATCATAAGAGATTTGCCTTTTCTATTGATTTCCTACGAATTGGATCAAAAACAATTCTTGAATAATGTATTCAACTCCAGGGATGAAATGAAAAAGAAATCTTTATTGGTTCTACCGGCTATTTTTTATGAAGAGAATGAATCTTTTTATCATCGAAGGATAAAAAAAAAAAGCAGTCAATCAAAATCAATATGGATTGATCCGAAATCTGATTCAAATCCAACACGGCACCTATGGGTACATAAGAAATGTATTGAATTGATTCTTTTTAATGAATAGATCCGATCGCAACTTTAAATATGGAATTCAAAGGGATCAAATAGGAAACAACACTCTGAATCATAGAACTATAAGGAAATATACGATCAACCAACATTTATCAAATATGAAAAAGAGTAAGAAGAAATGGTTAGATTCTCTTATTTTGATGTCTCGAATCGAGAGATTCATGAATCGGGATCTTGATGCATATATATACAATGGTTCAATAGGATCAAGAATTTCCAGGAATATTTCATTTCTGAGCAGAAGAGTCGTTTTCAAGTGGTGTTCGATCGATTACATATTAAAGAATTTTTAATTTATTGGTCTCAAGTTATGGCTTTGTATAAGTCATCTCAAGTTATCGCTTTGTATTTTTATACGTCACATCCTTTGCTTATGAGGAAGAAACTTCTTTTCTTTTTGTCTAAGTCACTTCTTTTTTTGTCCAAGTTCCTTTTGTCTAAGTCACTTCCTTTTTTCTTTGTGAGTTGCGGGAGTACCCTCATTTATAGGTCCGAGATACACTTTTATGAATTGCAAAGTCCGAATGAGCAACTCTACAATCCATTGTTAGAATCAATAGGTCTTTAATTTGTTCGTTTGAAAAAATTGAAAGCCTTCTTATTCAATGATCATGATACTTTCCAAAAATCAAAATTCTTGATCAATGGAGGAATAATATCACCATTTTTGTTTAATAAGATACCAAAATGGATGACTAACTCATTCCATACTAGAAAAAATTGCGGGAAAACCTTTGATAACATGGATTCCTATTTCTCAATGATATGTTACGATCAAAACAATTGGCTGATCCAGTAAAACCATTTCATAGAAGTTCATTGATATCTTCTTTTTATAAAGCAAATCGACTTCGATTCTTGAATAATTCACATCACTTTTGCTGCAACAAAAGATTCCCTTTTTATAAGGAAAATGCCCGTATCAATAATTATGATTTTACGTACAGTCAATTCCTCAATATTTTGTTCATTCAGGATAAAATACTTTCTTTGTGTGTCAGTAAAAAAAAAAAAAAGCTTTTTTGGAGAGAGATTGAGTCACAGGCATCTAACATATTCATACCTAATGAGTTTCCAATTCAATCCGATCTATTCGTTCGTAGAACTATTTGCGCGATTGCAGACATTTTTGGAACACCTCTAACAGAGGGACAAATAGCCCATTTCGAAAGAACTTTAACAGAAACAAGTGCTCCACTATATCTATGTATGTATGTATATATGTATATATGTATATATATGTGTGTGTGTGTGTGTGTGTATATATATATATATATATATATATACACATTTACATATACATATACATATATAAGTTTCATATCTCTATCTATATATATATATATATATTATTCTATATTAGATATATTATATATATATATATTATATATATATTATATAATATACTGTATATATACAGTACACATATATATACTGTATATACATATACATATATATATATAATATATATTACCTATATAATACATAATAATATTTATAATATAATACATATATATATAATATATATATATATATATATATATATATATATATAGCTATATGTATTCTGTATATATTGTACTATCTAAGGTTACATCGAACACCACAGGATACATACACACACCCACACACACCACACCTATATATATTGCATATAACACATAGATACATATATCTATATATATATATAATATATATATATTACTACACACACACACACACACCACACACAACACACATATATATATATATATTTATGTATCATACATACATACCATACATATATTTAATCTTACTTACATACATACACATACATAACTTATGCCATATATGTATCATACATAAAAAATTGCATACATTACAGTATATTAAATATGTGTACAATATATATTATAT
>JAKOGI010001751.1:147500-185683 GCA_029747015.1 Carnegiea gigantea
GCAGAACATGTTTATCAAGTTATAACTCTTAATGAGTTTATCAATGAATCCATCTCTACAGTGATTTGTCATTTAACTTGTGACCCCGTTAGTTATCATCTATAGGACATCAGCCCATCATTTACCCACGTAACTTCAGGCCAACTCTTGATCGGATTGGCAGGTGTATACCTATATATAGATCATATCATTGCAAGGGGTTCACATCCAGATAGCAATGAGCAATTCAGTTTCATATTAATTTCATTTTCATTATCACTACAAATTAAATGAATTGCAAAGGCAGGTACGCATCAATAGTGTAACGCCCCAAATTAAACATATTTCACTGTTTATATTCTCCTTGATAAATCACTCAATTGTAATATGATAAATCTAATGATAGGGGCGTTACCGCCGTCTCAAAGGACAAGGCTTGAAGTATGTGTCCTAGAATAACATAGTTAAGCATAACCTCAGCCATACACATTCACACATGATCATCCATTCACAATCCAGTATCAACCAATGTAAGGTTTATAAACTATAGTAAGATAATTAACCATGTAATCTACATCCTCATATAACGAAGAATTCAAAATACAGCTTTAAAGTATGCATATACTGTATCGCCACTGATTCATACAGATTTCCTCGCTCAACTTATCCTCTTCCGCTGCTTTGCTAGCATGAGGGCAATTCTCTGAGCATTTGCCTAAAACAAAACATGAAAAACATTTCGAACTGTGAGCCGAAGCTCAGTACATGCATTCCTGAATTATTAAATGATCATTGAAACACTGGTTGGGCCCACTATGCAATTCATTTTAAGTTTAAACAGTAAATGAGATGAACGTAAAACTGTATTGCTAGTTATTATCTGATAGTGAACCCCTTGATACTGTTACGATCTATGGATAGGTGCACACCTGCCAAGCCAATCGGGGACCTGGCCTGAAGCCGCGCCGGTAACTGAAGGGCGAATGCCCTATAGATGATAACTGACGGGGTCACGAATTAATTGTAACGCCCCCAAATTAAACATGTTTCACTGTTTATATTCACCTTAATAAATCACTCAATTGTAATCTGATAAATCCAATGATAAGGACGTTACTGCCATCTCAAAGGACAAGACTTGAAGTATGTGTCCTGGACTAATATAGTTAAGCATAACCTCAACTATACACATTCACACATCATCATCCATTCACAATCCAGCGTTAACCAATGTAAGGTTTATAAACCATAGTAAAATAATTCACCATGTAATCTACATCCTCATACACTGAAGAATTCAAAATACAACTTTAAAGTATGCATATACTGTATCACTGCTGAGATTTCCTTGCCCAACTTATCCTCTTCCGCTGCTTTGCTAGCATGAGGGCAATTCTCTGAGCACTTGCCTAAAACAAAACATGAAAAGCATTTTGAACTATGAGCCGAAGCTCAATACATGTATTTCTGAATTGTTAAATGA
Organism: Carnegiea gigantea; assembly: GCA_029747015.1. Classification (NCBI taxonomy): domain Eukaryota; kingdom Viridiplantae; phylum Streptophyta; class Magnoliopsida; order Caryophyllales; family Cactaceae; genus Carnegiea; species Carnegiea gigantea. The sequence continues at coordinate 148,963 of JAKOGI010001751.1, forward strand.
TCATTGAAACACTGGTTGGGCCCGCTTTGCAATTCATTTTAAGTTAAAATAGTGAATGAGATGATATAAAACTGCATTGCTAGTTATTATCTGATAGTGAACCCTTGATACTGTTACGATCTATGGATAGGTGTGCACCTGCCAAGCCGACCGGAGGACCTGGCCTGAAGCCGCGCGGGTGACTGAAGGGTAATGCCCTATAACTGATAACTGATGGGGTCGCTAATTATGTGATAAATCACTGATTAAACTGATTCATTAATGTACTTACCAAAACATTATGATTTCGATAAATACATGCTAATTTCTAAAGATACAGGCAATGAACGTACCTGAAGTCTTTAAAATGATATTTCACTTGATAATATGTACACATAACGGAAAATGATAGACTAAGCCCTGATTCTGCTAAAGAAATGTAATTATAGGTAAATGTAGTTAGTAAACCATGTTCACTGACATAATTTACTACAATTCCAATGATATAATATAAGGCAAGTTACAACAAAATGATTTGAAAAATAAATCAATTAGGGTTATTGATACAACAAACTGATACAAAATAGACCAATTGGAATGATTGAGCTGCTAATAAAAGATTTCAATTGATATAATTGAAATATAAGTTCTGATATTTTGAAATGGATAATGGAAAGTGTGATGCTTCTAAAATAGATAATAGAATAATTAATACTTCTGAAATGGGTGACAAATGGTTTATGTCATAAGGGGTGCTGTGAGGTTCATAAAAGCTCATATAACACCCTAACTTGGTCCAAAGGGCACTGATTTTGAGTTATTACTCTGCTCACTTCCCAAATTGTATTTTCATACTTATTTAACTCAGTTTTCAACCCAAGTAAGCTTCTGTATATAATCAAACTTGTTGAACTTACTACACTTTGTAATTTTCTTGCAATACCCATAATTATATAGAACTTCTAAAAATATTTTCAAATGTCACGATTTTTGTATTCAATAATATTACCGATTGATGGTTTGTATTAGAAAATCCATCCTCCAAATAAGATATAAAACCCCAATATGAAAATCTCCTAATGTCAACTAAAACTTTTATTTAGGACACAATGTATGATTCATATATTAAAGTCCCTAAAATTAGGGTAGAACATAGACGTGCACCATTTCAGTTCAATCCGCGCAGTCGTAGTAAAATGACCATAACTTTTTCCACAGAACTCGGATTAAGGAGATTCAAAAAGCATGTGAAAGCTAACTCATTGTTCTATCCACACACCAAAAATCAAAAATTTTCAATGAGCCAATCAATACCAATTTTTTCGTAAATTCTACTGTTCAAAACTATTCTTAGTTTCAATGTATTCTGCGTTGTCTTCAGTAAATTGGTCATAACTTTGTCTACAAAATTCAAAATTGAGTAATTTCAAAGCCTATTGAAAGATAACTCATGAAGCTATCACTACACCAAAAATCATGAATTTTGGATGTGCCAAGTAATACCAATTTTCTCTCAAAGTGATCCTATTTTAGGTCTGTTGACAGCTCAGTAACCACATATTTGCAATCTTTTCTTCACATAACCACCCACTAAAATCACTCTTTAACTTACATAAATCAGCATAAATATCTTGATATTCATTATCAATGCCAAAATCCATCATTACACCCTAAACTTGCATGATTAAGAAGTAACCCTAACCCTAGCATAATCCAACTTCAACTCCATCATGATCCATCACAAGATAACTCTGAATTCAATCAAAACAACATGATCCATCATTAAAACAACCAAAACAAGAAGTAGAAGCCATTAATCCAAAGAACAAGATTGTAATCACTTACTTTGAGCTTGAACCAAGTGGAGATGGAGATGATATTTGGTGATTTTGAGATTGGAAGATGATAGCCGATGGAGGGAGGTGGTTGGGAATTGAAATCCTTGCCTGAGAGTGGCCAGAAAGTGGCCGGAAAACACCATAATAGGGCAGGGAGGGGCTACTGCCATGGGGTAGAGAGAAGGAGGAGAGAAGAGGAGAGAGAAAGTGTCTTGAAAAATTGCTTGGTGCAAATGAAACTTAAGCAAATAAATACTTGGCTGAAAATTAAGCACAAGAAATTAGCTTTTGCTAATGATAATTAAGGCCTAATGATGGTAATTAGATAAGCAAATGGGTTAGGAACCTGTTGGGCCAAAATTGGGCTTAATTTGGCCCGAAAGAAAATTAAACCGTACGCGATTAAATTTTCCGTAGCTCGAAATTAAATGTGATATCATGAAAAATAATTTAATCTTTTAAATCATAATTATCGAGGCCTAATATCAATTTCTCCGAAATTTTTTTTTTCAGTAAATGAAACTCGAATTGCAAAGTAGGGCCCAAAATGAATTTTCCCAGCCGGGATAACTAGATGAGATAAATGAATGTGAAAAATGAATAACATGGCTTAATTAAATAAATAAACATGATTAGTGTTGGGCCATTATATTAACTGATAAATCACTGCGTAAACTGATTCATTGATGTACTTACCAAAACATGATGACGTTGATAAATACACTCTGATTTTTAAAGATACAGGCAATTGACGGACTTGAAGTCTTTAAAATGATATTTCACTTAATAATACTTACGCACAATGGAAATGATAGGCTAGGCCCCTTTTTTGTTTAAGAAATGTAATTATAGGTAAATGTAGTTAGTAAACCGTATTCATTGACATAATTTGTAACTTTAATGAAAATTGATTTATTTAAAAAGACTTCTACAATTTCAATAATTCAACGTAAGGCAAGTTACACCAAGATGATCTGAAAAATAAATCAGTTAGGTTTATTGAACTTGAAATACAACAAATTGAAACAAAATAGATCACATTGGAATGACTGAGGTGATAACGAAATGATTTTAATAGATATAAATGAAATATGGGTTTCTGATGTTTCTGCAATGGATAATGGATATAGAAGGCTTAATGTCAGGAGAAGTGTTGTGAGGTTCATAAAAGCTCAAATAACATCAGCTCGGTTCGATGGACATTGATTTTGAGTCATTACTCTGCTCACTTCCCAAATTTCATTTTCATGCTCATTTAACTAGGTTTTTAATCCAAGTAAGCTTCTATACATAATCACACTTGTTGAAATCACTACACTTTTTAATTTCCTTGCAATACCCATAATTGTATGAAAGCTTCTGAAAATATTTCCAAATGTCACGATTTCTGTATTCACTCATGTTACCTTTTGATGGTCTGCACTAGAAAATCCATATCTTTCACTCTCGGCCTCCAAATAAAATGTAAAACCCCAATATGAAAAGCTCATAATGTTCACCAAAACTTTGATTTAGGACACAAAGCATGATTCATATAGTAAGGTCTCTAAAATTACAGTGGAATACAAACGTGTACAATTTCAGTTCAGTCTGCACAGTCGCAGCAAAACGACTATAACGTTTTTCACAGAACTCGGATTAAGGCCATTCAAAATGCATGTGAAAGATAACTCATTGATATATCCACACGCTTAAAATCACAAATTTTAAATGAGCCAATCAATACTAGGTTTTTCTTAAAGTCCACTATTCAAAACTGCTCCCAGTTTCGATGTATTCTGCGCAGTCTTCAGTAAAGTGGGCATACCTTTATCCAACAACTCAAAATTGAGTAATTCCAAAGCCTATTGAAATCTAACTCATCAAGCTATCATTACACCAAAAATCATAATTGTTCGTTATGCCAAGCATTACCAGTTTTTTCCCAAACATACCCCTATTTCAGGGTCTTTCACAGCCTATTGTCCACATTATAAACTCCCTTTTTCACATAATTCCCTCTGAAATCACTTATTAAGATTACCAACAACTTTAAATCCATCTTTCATACCAATGATCACAACATTGAATTAAAGAACTCAAAGTTCATCATTTTCACATCAAGCGTGCATGATCATATATGATCTCAATCTTTGCTTGCTTTCAAAACTTAATCAACCACAATAAATCATTGAACTAGCATCCAATTCTATCAATACAACATGATTCATGATCAAAACTAACATTAAACTAAGAATTTAACAAAGTTAGGTTAAGGCTTACCTCACTTCAAGCTTGAATAAAAGAAGATGGGGGTGGCGTATGACGCTTGTGGGAGTTGAGAGGATGGCTGCTGGTGGTTGGGGTGGTGGCTGATTGGCGACTAGTGGCTGGCCTGGTGGCGGCAGCAGCAAAAAGGGGATGGTGGCTGGTGGTTGCCATGGAGGAGGAAGAAGGGAGAGAAGTGCAGGCTTTGATGCTTTGTGATTTTTACTTGGTTGGAAAGTGATCTTAATCACTTGGCTAAAATTTATAAGCCCCCAAAAATATCTTTTGCTAATCATAATTAGATACAAATGATGGTAATTAGCTTAATTTAATTATACCAACTTATTGGGCTTCAAATTGGGCCCAAATGAATTGGGCTTGGAAATAAAACATTGTGTTGCGATAAAATTTTTGCATAGCTCGAAATTAAATTTTTGTAATGTTATGAAAAATAATTGAATATTTTACATCATAAATGTCAAGCCCTACTATCGATTTTTCCGAAGATTTTCGGTAAAGGAAACTCGAATTACAAAGTGGACCCCCAAATGAATTCTCCCAACCGGGATGATTAAATGAGATGATTAAATGTGAAAAATTAATAATATGGCTTAATTAAATAAATAAACATGATTTAGGGTCGGGCTATTACAGCCTTCCCCCCTTAAAGAGTTTCGTCCTCGAAACTTATGAAATTTATGAAGACATGCATGGTTAACTCAGATAAGTCTAGGTACTTGGCTTTCATTTCTTCCTCAGTTTCTCAAGAAGCTTCTGAGGAGGTATGATTCGTCCAAGGTAATTTGGTTAAAGATATTTGCTTGATGCTTAACTGTTGAATCTTGTGATCTGATATCTAGACTGGATGTTCTTGAAACATAAGACCCTCAATGACCGCAATGGGTTTGATTTTGTCGATTATAATAGCATGAGCAGAATCTGAAACGTACTGCCTGAATTGCAAGGTAAGGAACACGTTATGCACGTGCCTCAATTTAGTTCGCAGTTCAACCTTCTTATACCCTTAGGTGGTGAAACTTTCTGAAGAATCTTCTCATATGTCAGAAATTCTAAAAATCTCATTCTTTTATCAACATAGCTTTTCTGCCGGTTCCAATAGTATATTTTCAAGAGTCTTCTGAGATATGACGCCTTATTAAATGCTGAAGAAGATCTTCGTGACTCAAAAGATGATTTTGTTGTCAATATTTGCCGTCATTTTATCCTAATGTTTCATGTAGGATTTTCTACTAGTGCTATCACAACGTTGACCACTGAGAGTTCCATACTTTCTTCAAATGCAAATGTTGGTCATAGGTCATGAAGTACTATAGGCTGCAACTCAGAAGAGTTAGATCCATTGATATTTTTAGATACTTGCCCATCCATTTCAGGATGATAAGAACTGCTAAAGTTCAATCTAGTTCCAGTGGCTCTTTGAAGTGCTTGCTAAAATAGACTTGAAATCTCTTATCTCTATCAGACACTATCTGAGGGAATCCCATGATAAAGTTCATTGGAGTTGAATCCCACTTCTAAGTGGGGATTTCTAAAGGTCTCAATTCACCCATGGTGCGTTGGTGTTCTGCTTTGGCCCTTGGCAAATCAGTTATTCATCCACATATTCTGCAATTTCTCTTTTTATATTATTTCACCAAAAATATTGCCTCAGATCTCTACATATCTTGGTATCCCCTGGATGCACCGAATAGTGAGTGTTGTGAGCCTCCTCTAAGATCCGCTCTCTTAAGATTTTGCTTTACTCTTTGGAGCTCACGATCACTATCTTAATTCACTCTAGTTTCCTCCATTAGGGAGGGTTGTAAAATAAGTGCTGACAATTGAACATTCGCCTTCCTGTGCAATGCTAATTGAATGTCAAAGTCTTCAAGCTCTCTCAAGAGATTCAGTTGAGTAATCACTACAGTAATCAAGGTATGTTGTGCCTTCTTATTCAGGACATCTGCCATAATATTTCTCTTTTTTTTGGTTGACATTGGATCTGTCACAACTGATGTTTCATGTAGATTGAGCTTCTTCTAAGTGAAGATGTACTTGAAGCTTTGATGATCAGTATTGATTCTTGCATGGTACCCCATATAAGTAATATCTCTAAATTTTCAACGCAAAAACTAGAGAAATGGGTAGGGTAATTCTTCTCATAAGACTTAAGTTGTTAGAAGGCATAAGCCACTAGTTTAACTTCTTGCTAACTTTATAGCTTGCTTGAACAAATTGGTCAGGGAGGGCAATATTTGTCAAATCCTTCCTGAACTCGATAATTCCCTACTAAACTCAAACGGTTCCTAATCTTAGTGCGTTGATAGGTCTTGAGCACTTTGTAACGGCTTTCACCTTTTGCAAATCAACCTTAATCTCTTCCTTTGAAACTATATGTTCCAAAAATACCATTTCTTCTAACAATACTTATGATTCTTGTATTTGCTATATAATTGATGTTCCCTCAAGGTCTATAACATTGTCCTCAAATGAACAATATCCTCATCTCTCTCCTTGGAGTATTTCAAGATATCTTTTATAAACACCACCACACTTGTCTAAATATGGTCTAAAACTCTATTCATAAGATCTGTAAAGGCTGCGGGGCCATTGATTAAGCCAATAGGCATCACAGTGAATTCATAGTGACCCAAACATGGTCCTTAGTGTGGTTTTGGAAATGTCTTCAGGTATAATCCTAAGTTGATGGTACCCTGACCTCAAATCAATCTTAGAAAAGACTCCTGCTCTCTGCAGTTGATCAAATAAGTCATCTACTTGGGGCAATGGGTATGTGTTTTTGATGGTAATCTTATTCAGCTCTCTATAATCAATACATAACCTCGAGGTTCCATTCTTCTTCTTTACAAATAGAGTTGGGGCACCCATGGTGACACGCGTGGTATGATAAATTCCTTCTGTACTGACTTCTCTAACTGAATCTTTAGTTCTTTAAGCTCAATTGGGGCCATACGATATGAGGTTTTGGAGATAGGTTGAGCACTAGGGATTAATTCAATTTCAACATCAATTTCTCTTTGCAGAGCAGTCCCGGTAATTTTTCAGGAAAACATCTCTAAATTCACAAGCTATAGGGATATCTTTTACTTTTTCTTCCTTCGGTTGAATGTTACTAGCATAACACCAATATATAATATATCCTTGACATAAGAGCTCCTTGGTTTTCATAACAGAATTTAAAGGACAAGATTTTTCCTTTCTTTGCCCATGAAACATATTTCTCTCCCTTGTTCATCTCTTAAAATAACCTTAGGGTAATCACAATCTATCTTGACCAATTAAGTACACAACCAGCTCATTTCCAGAATGATATCAAAGTTTGATGAGTCAAAATAAATCGAAACTCTAGGGAATACTATCCCGCCAACTATAATAAACACATGTTCATGAGAGGTAGAACACTCAACTCTAGAGTCGTTGGATAACTTGATTCCATAATTAGTTTCTGCCTCCTTATTCTCAAGATTCACTTGCATGGCAGATCGTGTGAATATAAATGAATGAGTGGTAACTAAAGCAAGCAATACACAAAATCAATTCTGCTCCAAGTGAAGTCAGGCCCTAAGGGTCTATTCTTAATAGTGTTTCATCAAATATCGGTTTCACCAGTTAGATAAAATGTTTCAATGTTTACCTTTTTCTCCCCTGGAACCTCTATTACAGAGAAAATTTCCTCCATTCCTCGAATCTATTTTTTAGGTTCCACTGGGTTATACTTTGCACTCTAGAGTTCTTTAGTCTGAATCTGCTGAAGGCATTTTTCCAAGGGGCAGTGGCCCATCAAAATTTCTCACTGATGTAATCCAAATGCATGGCAAAGATTTTGATTGTCAAACTTAAACTTTATGCAAGTGATCTTCCATAGGAAACTTGGATTGAATTAGCCAAAAGGTAGGCACATTGCATTTCCCTTAGCAATGGATTCCACAAGTCAAACAACAATTAACCCTATACAAAGTGTAGTTAACATCTACCTTCTGTTCAGGCATGCTACAAAATTATCATCTATTGACATGGGTGCAACCTAATCATAATCAAGCTATAGCAGCAGTTAGGCTCTTAAAAACAAGAAAAAGTGATCAGAACTAATGAAGATATGACATGAGAGCGAATAATGATGCAACTGGATGGGGAGATGCCATGAAGACATAAAGTGAAGCCCCTACTCAAAGCGAGGAATATCCAGGCAGTTGATGTTGATAATCCAACAAAGACAATGATAAATGGTATGTCATCAGAAAATACAGTGAAATATTTTCAAGAGTAATGTCTGCTTCACAGATGGAGGTGGAGTTAATGGACTGCTTGCAAGAGTTTGGGCAATTTAAGCAAGTCTTGAATTGCAATGGATTAAAGCAAAATATCTCTCTAATGTGTCCTTGGTTTCTCTTCCATGGAATAGTTGGTAGTTAATGGTTTCAAACTTATGTACCATAGAACAAGCCTCTCCAAAATCCTATAATTCAGGGGATACTACATCAAGAACCCCCATATAGCTCACTTAGATAAAATTCTTGGGTTATAGAAGAAAATATCTGCAATCAATGAGGCATATTGAAGTAATTGCCACTTGAATTCGAGAAGCGCACAAAATGGCACCCATATGATGAGGAAATATAAGCTCAAAATTATAGGGACCCACTGACTTGGACAGTCTGTACTATCAGACTTCTAAGCTGATAAAATTATAGGTACCCACTGACTTGGACAGTCTGTACGATCAGATTTCTAAGCTGAATTTCATTGACCAAATGGTCTCTAACTGTGCTGCAACTTGGGTCATTGGAATGCATAGTCTAATCAAAACTTCCCTATCTGATGGAATGCAGAAGCTGCAAGTGGGCTAAACTCAGACCTTGTGTATCAGAATTCCACCCAGTTTGCAGACTTTGACTTGTCTAGCAGTTTTGAATAACCAAATAACCTCCGATCCATTTGAAACTGACTTCACATACAAGACATCTTCCTAACCATAAAGTTAAGACAGAAAACCCCTAGATAAATCATGCTGTCCATGGACAAAAGTTACCTCAAAATCGGACCTTGTGCACTGATCAAAACTGTCAACTTGATTGAACTTGTGTAATCTACATACACTTAGTTTTTCCTATGTATTTAACCTTAAAATGAGTTAAGGGCCCTTCATAGAACATATCTGTAATAGCCCCCAACCCTAGGGCTATGAGTGTTAGTGATTTTGAAATTTTTGGGACGAAACGGATAGAGTTTCACCTGTAAACTAGCCATTTTTCAGGCTTAAAGCCTTACATCACATCCCCTGCATTGAATAGAAAGTATAAAAGAATATCAAATCAAGCTCAACGGCTACACACCGAAGACTAGAACTCTACAAGCTATACGCCTGGAGTACAAGGGTTTACCTCCCAAAAATAAACAATTCCAGCTAAAAGAATGTCATATCATTCAGATGGGTGGCTCATATGACCATACTTACCTAAATATATTGGAGCACCTTCAACTTATTATTCAAAATCTCCATCAAATCTGCTGCTTGAGATCAAACTATATATACTTTATATAGATCCATCTAACAAAAAAGAATATATGAGTAGAATATGTGTGAGATAAGCAGACATTACCAATGCCACAAATCTCCAATGATATCATAATAATCTTCATTCCTCACTAACCAACTTTCTCAGTATCTTAACTCCATAATCCATATCCCATAAAGAAAATCTCAACCTGGCTCTGATACCAAATCTATGACGCCCCAAATTAAACATGTTTCACTGTTTATATTCTCCTTAATAAATCACTTAATTGTAATATGATAAATCCAATGATAGGAGCATTACCGCCGTCCTAAAGGATAATGCTTGAAGTATGTGTCCTGAAACAACATAGTTAAGCATAACCTCAACCATACACATTTACACATGATCATCCATTCACAATCCAGTGTTAACCAATGTAAGGTTTATAGTAAGATAATTCACCATGTAATCTACATACTCATAGAACGAAGAATTCAAAATACAGCTTTAAAGTATGCATATACTATTTTACTGCTGATTCATACAGATTTCCTCGCTCAACTTATCCTCTTCCACTGCTTTACTAGCATGAGGGCAATTTTTTGAGCATTTGCCTAAAACAAAACATGAGAAACATTTCGAACTATGAGCCGAAGCTCAGTACATACATTCCTGAATTATTAAATGATCGTTGAAACACTGGTTGGGCCTACTTTGCAATTCATTTTAAGTTTAAACAGTGAATGAGATGAATGTAAAACTGCATTGCTAGTTATTATCTGATAGTGAACCCCTTGATACTGTTACGATCTATGGATAGGTGTACACCTGCCAAGCCGATCGAGGACCTGGCCTGAAGCCGTACAGGTAATTGAAGGGCGAATGCCCTATAGATGATAACTAAACGGGTCACTAATTAACTGATAAATCACTATGTAAACTGATTCATTGATGTACTTATCAAAACATGATGACGTTGATAAATACACTCTGATTTTTAAAGATACAGGCAATGGACGTACTTGAAGTCTTTAAAATGATATTTCACTTGATAATACTTATGCACAATGGAAACGATAGACTAGGCCCCATTTCTGTTTAAGAAATGTAATTATAGGTAAATGTAGTTAGTAAACCGTATTCATTGACATAATTTGTAATTTTAATGGAAATTGATTTATTTAAAAAGACTTCTACAATTTCAATAATTCAACATAAGGCAAGTTACACCAAGATGATCTGAAAAATAAATCAGTTAGGGCTATTGAACTTGAAATACAATAAATTAAAACAAAATAGATCACATTGGAATGACTGAGGTGATAATGAAAAGATTTTAATAGCTATAAATGAAATATGGGTTTTTGATGTTTCTGCAATGGATAATGGATAATAGAAGGCTTAACGTCAGGAGAAGTGTTGTGAGGTTCATAAAAGCTCAAATAACACCAGCTTGGTTCGATGGACACTGATTTTCAGTCATTACTCTGCTCACTTTTCAAATTTCATTTTCATGCTCATTTAACTTGGTTTTCAACCCAAGTAAGCTTCTATACATAATCACATTTGTTGAACTCACTACACTTTATAATTTTCTTGCAATACCCATAATTATATAGATATTTCTGAAAGTATTTCCAAATGTCACGATTTCTGTATTCACTCATGTTACCGTTTGATGGTCTGCATTAGAAAATCCATATCTTTCACTCCCGACCTCCAAATAAAATATAAAACCCAATATGAAAATCTCATAATATCCACTAAAACTTCTATTTAGGACACAAAGCATGATTCACATAGAAAATCCCTAAAATTAGGGTAGAATACAGACGTGCACAATTTTAGTTCAATCTGCGCAGTCCTAGCAAAATGACCATAACTTTTTCTACAGAACTCAAATTAAGGTGATTCAAAATGCATGTGAAAGATAACTCATTTTTCTTTCCACACACCAAAAATCATAAATTTTAAGTTAGCCAATCAATACCAGTTTTTTCTTAAAATCTACTATTCAAAACTACTCCTAGTTTCGATGTATTCTGCGCAGTCTTTAGTAAAGTGGATATAACTTTGTCCACACAACTTGAAATTGAGTAATTCCAAAACCTGTTGAAAGCTAACTCATCAAGATATCATTACACCAAAAATCATAATTTTTCATTGTGCCAAGCATTACCAAGTTTTTCCCAAATAGACCCCTATTTTTGGGTCTTTCACAGCCTGTTGTCCACATTATAAACTCCCTTTTTCACATAATTCCCTCTAAAATCACTTATTAAGATTACCAACAACTTTAAATCCATCTTTCATACCAAAGGTCACAACATTGAATTAAAGAACTCAAAGTTCATCATTTTCACATCAAGCTTACATGATCATATATAATCTCAATCTTTGCTTGCTTTCAAGACTTAATCAACCACAATAAATCATTGAATTAGCATCCAATTCTATCAATACCACATGATTCATGATCAAAACCAACATAAAACCAAGAATTTAACAAAGTTGGGTTAAGGTTTACCTCACTTTAAGCTTGAATAAAAGAAGATGGGGGTGGTGTATGACGCTTGTGAGAGTTGAGAGGATGGCTGCTAGTGGTTGGGGTGGTGGCTGACTGGCGGCTGGTGACTGGGCTGGTGGCGGCAGCAGCAAAAAGGGGATGGTGGCTGGTGTTTGCTGTGGAGGAGGAAGAAGGGAGAGAAGTGAAGGCTTTGATGCTTTGTGATTTTCACTTGGTTGAAAAGTGATCTCAATCACTTGGCTGAAATTTAGAAGCCCCCAAAAATATCTTTTGCTAATCATAATTAGATACAAATGATGATAATTAGCTTAATTTAATTATACCAACTTGTTGGGCTTCAAATTGGGCCCAAATGAATTGGGCTTGGAAATTAAACACTGTGCTGCGATAAAATTTTTGCATAGCTCGAAATTAAATTTTTGTAATGTTATGAAAAATAATTGAATTTTTTTATATCATAAATATCGAGGCCTACTATCGATTTTTTCGAAGATTTTCGGTAAAGGAAACTCGAATTGCAAAGTGGAGCCCCAAATGAATTCTCCCAACTGGGATGATTAAATGAGATGATTAAATGTGAAAAATTGATAACATGGCTTAATTAAATAAATAAACATGGTTTAGGGTCGAGCTATTATAAATAGTATTTCTACGCTCATTTTATAATACAAGAATGCATATACTGAGTTTTAGCTCACATTTTTGAGTTGTTTTCATGCTTTTCATTTTAGGTGATGAAGCATCACATGTTTCTCCATTTAGCAAGCCCTTTTAGAAGTCATCAGATGTTCACAGTGGATTCAGCATAGCACGAATGTTGGGATCAACTTCAAGATCAAGTTGGGTCTATATTCAATATACTTGTGCAGTGTGAAGTGCTAGTTAGCACATAGCATGATTAAGTCAATTGTACTGAAGTTGAACTATTATGGACTTTGGACGTGGAGTGTTTCAGTTTAATAGATATTGTGATTGTGAACATGAGTTGCAAAATTGAATGGTTTCAGTGAGCCTTGTCCTTGTCAGGACGGTGATAGCGCCTTCTATTATTAAGTCTTTCGCTGTAATTCTTCGTAAATCATATCATTAGCATTTTGGCTGCATTACAGATTTGGTATCAAAGCTAAGGTTTTAAAGGTCACTGTGAGCTATCAAGTGTTTATGAGTTAGCTATCAAAGTGTGTATGAGTTATGTTGGACCACTTAAGTGAGCTATTGACTATAAGTTCATATGTATGGGCATATATGGAGGAACCATTTCCATTTGGGTGAGTCAATCATTTGGTAATATCCTGAGATTCGAGCATTCGAAGTGGAGTGTGGAACCATTTGGGTCACCTATTAGTGAGGCATGCTCTCATTTATCTAAGAGTTGTATTGTATGCTTCATTTCTCTTATTTGTTTAAACTTTTGCAATCATGCACTCCAGGTGTGTGACCCGTTGAGTTCTGAACTCCGACATGTGGTCGTTAAGCTGTTGAAGTATTTCTCTCCATTTCAGGTATCTATTGTAAGGCTTTAAGCTGAGTTTTAGTTAGTTTTTAGGTAGAACTCTATCTGTTTTTCCCCATGATTTGAGGGTTTTATTGAGGTGTGTTAATATACCTGATCTTGAGTGCAGTGATGGTTGAAACTCAATATAGGGATGCCATTTGCAACTTCTTAAAGGATTAATACAGTGCCAAGTTAGATGTAAACCTCTAAACGCCTTATGGGGCAATATCTTTGAGGTAAACCAGTATGAGATGAACATTACAATGAGTGCTTATGTATGGTGATAACAATTAGTAGCATATGGTGCGCTACTTGGCATTATATGGGTGGTACAAGTAAGATTAAGCTGCCATGTATAGAAATCATCTGGTCTTGATACTAAAATCTTACATCAGCAATGCTCCCATTACTTCATGTCATCGACTTATTTCTACCCTAGTTATCTTGAATTGTTCAGAGGCATCATTTCTTTACCACTAACACTCTCTTGAATTGTAATGGAGTGTTTATAAAAAATCTTATATATAGCCTGTGAGGAGTCCTTTAAACACATCTGAGCAACCTTTCTTATAGGCGATTCAAACCCTGACAATTATAATTGTTTAATTCTCTGTTTCCATAACGGAGCCTATAATGACCCCGGTATGCGTTACTGTGTGATTTGTAGTTCTTTCTAAGTATATTTGACCCATTTTACTTATAGTTCAGTCATCACTATGTTCATATTTTAACTGTCACTACTTTAACTTCTTGCCTCTATTTAGGCACTATTCATTTATTGCTTACAAAGCCTCTGGTTACTTCAAACCTAGTCATTGAGCACCATTTCAGCAATTAAATGGATCCATATTGTTCGTGTTTCTATAGCACCGTAACGTCATGTTAGCATACTACTCTATGGTCGTATAGTATGTCGTTACTCAAGTTATTTTGGCAATCCTTTCTTTATTAGTACACCCTATCTTATTAATGATAAACAATGATTTGTGCTATTTTCATCTGTCAGCAGTTTTAGAGTTTATATGTCCACCCAAGACTTCCATTTATGGCAGAATGTGTTATTGATGGATGCTATCATGTTTATTCATAAGACTGACTCCTTCATATTGACGTATTGGCCTTTCAAACACCAGATGTATAAAATTTCCCTTTTGGTGGTGTTGACCCTCATCTTCGTTAATTTACTCACATACAGGGACTGTATGACTTTTCAAATGCCTTTTTGGTAATATGTTAGATTTCTTCACCTTCAGTACTTAATACTCCCTCTCAACTTCATAACATTGTTTATTTACTTTACTATCATGACCATCATGAATAAACTGCATGTCTTGTTTGTGCAGATCATTTATATGCCTTACCCCTTTCATTATGAATCTTCGTCCTTTCATTCATTCAGCTTACATGTCCTTTATAACCAATAAAGAAATATCTTTATAAGAGTTCATGGTGTGGTTACATCTCTTTACACTTTGGATCGTCCTCCTGTCTTTTAAATTTACTGAGATCAGTAGGCAGTTGAATGTGTTATCTTTTATAAATATGCCTCTATTAGTATTGCTAGAACCATATTCATTGGGCATTCAATCCAGTTTGATTGGCAGACCTGGTTATCATTATGGGGATTAACTGATTATGTACTTATAGAAGATGACTTGTAAAGATCTTAAGGTTAGTTTGAAAAATGACGAAGGACTAGACGTGTGTTTCTATGGACCGAGGGAAGAAAAACCCTATTTTTGCCCTAGTTACACTATGCAAGCGAGTTATCGTGTCGGTAATGCATTGAATATTAGTGATATGCCAACCACACTTGGTATATACATATCCATATTTACAGTTTGTGAATCTAAAGATGTTTTATCTGAGAACTTTCAGGACTGTTTTTCCCTAAGAAATATTAATTTTTAGATCAACCTAGTTGTTGGTGCTCAATCTATTTTCAGAGCCCCTATCATATGAACCCCAGCAGAGTTCAAAGAACTAAATATTTAGTAAGAATGAGTTGTTATAGAAGAAAGTTATTTGGCCAAGTGTGTCACCGTGGGAAACCCTAGTTTTATATGTGTGAAGAAGGAAGGCAGAATCTTATGGTTGTGTACTGCGTACATAGAGTTGAACAAGATCACTATAAAAAACAAGTGCCCTATACCTTGAACAAATGATTTATGAGATTAACTGCCAACAATAGAAGTCCTTTCCAGGATATCACACCTAAACCATGTAACCATAGTTTATCTTTTACAAGAATGCCCTTTTATAGTAATTCTTGCAATTGTTTGCTTGTCTCATCTTCAAAACTAGATACTATCCAATATTGTTTAATCTCCTTTGCATTTCAACCCGATATTTTCTATTAGCGTGATCTTCCATTTCTTTGCAAACCCATTGTTAAATGTGCAATACATTTTCGTTCGACCTTATATGGTTGTCAACATTCCAGTGCTCTCGACCTTCACCATCTTTATTTCATGATCATGAGTTGTAGTGCATTCCATTGAGAGTCGATTCACACCTCTACCTTACATCTCATTTATTCATAATGATAAGCTCATACAACTTATTCTGAATTCATAACGTAATTCAACTCTCATTAGTGTGGGTGATTGCGATTGTCATAATCCCCTTACTCTCTTTATTTTGAACTTCAACTCTCACACATATATCTTACATTCTGATAAATAAACTTCCGCATTCTCTATTTAATCTTATTGTTATACTCGAATTGGCTTTATATAGGTAAAGGCATGTTCCTATTGTAGCTTACTCAATCTATTTATCTACCCATTGGCACTTTGCTCGTCCAATCCATTTATCTATCCATTGCACTTTCCATGTCCAATCTGTTTGTCTATCTATTGCACTTTGTTTATCCAATCTATCTATCGAATTATTGCACATTGCTTGTCCCATCTATCTATTGCACTTATCTTGTTGCTTGTGGCTATAAAGTCACCTAGTTGAGCCTCAGTTGCTTGTCATCTTGTTTCTAATTCATCAGTTAAACCCGAGTATAATCGGGTCATCTTTCTCCTTGGCTTTGAACCCTTTATGATCCATATTTATAAACCACAATTTTTGTGGCATTATATTTCATAATTCATGATACACTTATGGTTATCTTTATTCTAATCAACCCATGTTAATCCCTCCTTTATAAATCTTTTCTAGCCTCATTGTTTATTTCTTTTGTTCCTAATGACTCACTTGACTACCAATTCTATCATTTTCATCTCTGACTATGTTTATTATGTAGCGTCTAATTCGAACTTAGAGCAGATCTTGGACTAGCCTGATGAGGGAAGATCATGTGGTCAATTAAAAACATCAGATGAGGACATTTTGATAAAGACATAATCTCAATGATGTCTTAACAATATTAGAGTAGGCTAGAAGAAGCATCGAGAATAATGAGACAGTTCAAGCACATGCTAAAGTGACACAAGGACTACACAAGAGTCATATGGTCATTTTGACCAAAGAATGAGACAATCAAAGTTCAAATGAGATTTAAAGTATTCCAAAGGGCTTCTCTAGTCAAGGGTGGCAAGAGACTGGATATCAGAGATAATTGAGTTCGCGTTACATTGGGCTTTATGAGTTAGTATCAGAGTACTTACTGGAAAATACAATGGTTTCTATACTTATTAGTGGTCAAGACAGAGAACTAGTAGAGTAGAGTACCTCCTTTGCAGTAACAAGTTTTTCTTTTGAAGAGAATATTAATTTTGAGCCAAAGTAATCAAGTTAATGAAGTCACTGAGGATTTAGATATTCGATCGTAGGATTAAGTAGCTATGCACTTTGGGCTAATCATACCTTTTTGGAGAGAAGCAGTGAAAACCAACTATCCATACTTGAGGTGGCATTGCATACATGATCAAAATCATAACTTTCGAGGACAAAACTCCTTAAGGGGGGCAGGCTGTAATAACCCAACCCTAACCCATATTTATTTATTTAATTAATCATGTTTACTCATTTAATTAATTATGTTTATTAATTTAATCACTAATGGTTATTTGTTTAACACAATCATGTTTATTAATTCAATTACACTTAATTTATACATTTATCGGATTACGTTATATCATTTAAATTTTTCACTTTCATTTATCGTATTTAATCATCCTGACTGGGGGATATTTCCTTTGGGTTCCACTTTGCAATTCAAGTTTTATTGATTGTTAATTCAAGTTTCGTTGATTGATTAAATATCTGGTGAATCGATATTAGGCCTCGGTAAGTACAATTTAGTGACTACTTATTTTCTTACCTTTGGTAAACTTTAATCCCGAGCAATACAAAATTTTCCCAATGCTTCAAATAATTTTCCACGCCCGAACTTAGTTTGTTGGGCCTCAAACAAAAGCCTAAAACCTTGCTGACTTTGTTATTTCACTAATTGCTCATTTTAGCACCTAATTTTAATTAGCAAAAAGCTACTTTTTGGGTTAAAAATCTGAAGCCGCATATAGCTAATGATTGACAATTTTTACACACAAAAATTTAGCAAAAATAACAAAACCCAAGTCTCCATTTTTCTCTCTCTACCTCACACCCCCTTTTGCAGAAAATAGGGGCAGCAGCTTATACCGCCATTTTTGGCGGTTTTTGGTCACTTTTCCGGCCACCTCCCGACTACCTCAACTTCTACTTGCTGCCAGCTATCATGTCTAACCACCAAATCACTCAAAACAGCCCCCTCCTCCCTCCAATTCAAGCCCAAAGTAAGGTATATCCAAACCCATTCTATTTTGAGTTTTTGAGATTGTTTTAGTTATGATTATTGTTTATATGATCAAATTGATAGTTATTATGCAATTTTTATTGGGTTTGGAGATGTTTGGAGTTATGGGTATTTGATCAAGAACATGACCAAGTGACTTGAAATTAAGCAAGTATGAATTTGAGCTTGTTTATATCTCATTGTGATTTGTGTTATAAATCATGAAAAATGTGATGTTAATGATCATTTCGAAGCCAACTATGGTTATTTGGACGTTCACTTCAATGAGCAAGAATAGGGTTTTCATGATCATGCTTGATTTAAGTGAGTTTTTGTATTAAATATGTTCATTTGGATCACATGAGGTGATTTATGATGTTAGATATGTTATTGAATTGAAAACGAATCTTGGATTATTACAAAGTAAAAATTACGGATTATGGTTGTCTAAAGTGATGTTGAGGGTCACCCCATGGTTTGGTAATTTCAATAAGTGATTTTAGAGTGTAATTATGTAAAAAAAGGAGGATAATAAAGTAGGTAGCAGGCTGTGAAGGGCCCGAAAACAGGGTTCTATTCCGGGAAAACATGGTAATGCGTGGCCTGTCAAAATATTATGAATTTTAGTGAGAGCTATAACAATGAGTTATCTTTTAATGGCTTTTGAATCACCTTAATCCGAGTTCTGTGGACAAAGTTATGGCTATTTTCCTAGAACTACACAGGTTCAATCAAAACTGATACACTTGTGTTCTACCCCCATTTTGGGAACCCTATAGCGGGAATCATATTTTATGTTACAAATGAAAGTTTTTTGGGACTTCTTAATCTTTCCATATTGGGTTTTAGTTCTTCATTTGAGGTTAAGAGTGAAAGTTATGAATTTTTGAAGTGAACCAACCTGCTTTAGTGGGCTGTTATTGTAATTTCTGTGCAGCGTATACTTGGAGAAAAATTCTAAAAATTGTACTGTAGATTGTCCATATTATTTTCAAATTTTCTATAAGATTTCATGAATTTTGGTTAAGTATTTTGAGTTTGATGATTTTTGAAAATATTTTGAGTAATTGTGTAAAGAGTAATAATAAAGATTGAGTGAGATTGATTATATACTCATTTTGTGTATTTTGGGCTAAGTAAGGGCATTTAAGAGGAAAATGAATATTCGTGGACTTTCATGGAGGTTTTAGCTTGATTAATAAGAAAGAAAAAAACAAGTATACAATTTGGGAGTTTATTTATAAGCTTTAAATCAATTGTGGATTTTACAAAGAAAATACTAAGTTTAGTAAGCTTAATAGCTTCTATTGAGTTCAATGACTCATTTGGGGTGGAATTCTATATCTAATGGATTTGTGAATTAAATATGAGAAGTGGGGAGAGTTATGACTCAAAAATTATATTTATGAGACCAAGTTATTGCAATTTATGCTATTTTGAATCAAGGTATATCTCTCTTGGCCTCAAACCTTTATTACATACTCAATTCAGAATGTACCAAATGTATTTATCAAGCCAATCTAGTGTACTCGCTGTTATCTCGAACCAAGTTATACACTAGCGAGCCTTAAACATGTATCAGCAACCTATCTCAGAAAAGGTCACAACCACTCTCTCATTTGTCACCATCAAGGCCTTTTTCTTTGTAATCTCATTTATCTCGTTGTGGTCTATCTTACTTTCATTTACTTTGTATCAGATTTAATTACTTTTATTAATTTAGTTTTGAAGTTATATTGAAATACCCAAGTTGTGTATACCATTTAATTACTCAAATTCCATTACACATACTTACTCAATTAGGTAAGTAAGGATTATTTACTGACTTCAGATACCTACAATAGCATTTATGAAACAGAATCGATGCCTAGTTATTATTCCTTGTTATGCATAAATGTTATCAAGTCAGAGCATATTTATCAAGTCAGATGACATTTATGAAACAGATGAGATTTACCAAGTCAGATGACATTTTTTTAAAGACTCAAGGTGTGTCCATTGCTGTATCTTCAAAAAGCAGAACATGTTTATCAAGTTACAACTCTTAATGAGTTTATCAATGAATTAGTTTATACAATGATTTATCATTTAACTTGTGACCCCATCAGTTATCATCTATAGGGCATCAGCCCATCATTTACTCGCGCGACTTCAGGTCAACTCTTGATCGGATTGGCAGATGTACACCTATGTATTGGTCATATCATTGCAAGGGGTTCATATCCAGATAATAATGGGCAATTCAGTTTCATATTACTTTCACTTTTCTTATTATGACGAACTAAATGAACTGCAAAGGCGGGTACCCCTCAACGGTGTTTCTACGCTCATTTTGCAATATATGAACGCATGTACTGAGTTTTAGCTCACATTTGCGAATTACTTTCATGCTTCCTATTTTAGGTGACGAATTATCACATGTTTCTCCATTTAGCAAGCCTTTTGGAAGTCATCAGATATTCACAGTGGATTCAGCATAGCATAAATGTTGGATCGACCTCAAGGTCAAGTTAGGTCCATATTCAATATACGTGTATAGTGTGGAGTGCTAGTTAGCACATGCTACGATTAAGTCGACTGCACTGAACTTAAACTATTATGGACTTTGGACTTGGAGTGTTTCAGTTTTATAGATATTGTGATTGTGAACATGAGTTGCAAGATTGAATGGTTTCAGTGAGCTTTGTCCTTATCAAAACGGCCAGTAGCGCCTTTTATTATTAATTCTTCTGCCACAATTTTTCACAAATCATGTCATTAGCATTTTGAGGGCGTTACAGTATATATATATATATATATATATATATATATATATATATGTATATATACATGTGTGTGTGTGTGTGTGTTATATATAGAGATATATATATATAATATAATCATTATATATACATATAGATTATCACGAATATATATCCATTACCATACACACATACACACACACACACACACAACATATATATATAATATATATATATATAATATTGCTCTATATATATATATACGATATATAATATATATATATACATAATATACATAACATACAATACAAATATATATTGATATGACATACGTACAATGCATAAATATATAAAATATATTAAACACACACACACACACACACACACAACCACACACACACACACACACACTACACACACACATAATATATACCACACACCATATATATATTATAGACATATATATATATATATAATATATATTAACACACACACCACACACACACACATACAGACATATACATATATATACACATAGACGTATACACACATTATATATATATAGATATATAATATAGATAGATGTATATATATAATATATACATACAGACATGCATACATATATAGACATACATACATACATATAATATGACATATTACATACATACCTACATACATACATGATACGTATATATATATATATATATATATTATATATAGATAATAGATATATATATCGATGTAGATATACAGATATATGTCTCTATATGATGTACATAATTATACATATATACAATATTCATATAATATGTATACATACATATATATATGTATGTATATATATATATATATATCTATATATTATATATAATATATATTATATATATATACATATATATATATATATATATAGTATATATATATATATATATGTGTGTGTGTCCATATATATATATTATATATATATGTATACACATATACATATATATATATGTATGATACACATATGTATAGACATATAGATGACATAGATATATATGACAATATATATATATATGATATATCTATATATATATATAGAGTTTATAGAGATATAGAGATATATATATAGAGATATAGGAACACAGTATATATATAATATATAAATATATATATTATATATATATAGATATATATAGATAATGTAGAACCAAACACAACATACATACAGTCTATATATAATATAGTATCACATATAATATATATTATATATATATATATGATAGTATATGAGATATATGTATTATATATATATATAGAGGATATATATAGGTTACATACATACATCCATACACTTACCATATATATATATATATAGATATATATATATAATCATATATATAGATATATTAATGGGTGCGCGCGGCCGTGTGTACGTTATATATGCATACACGCATATATAATGTATATGCACACACACCCCACACACACACCTATATATAAATATCGTATATATTATATATACATCAATATAACATATATATATATATTATCTATGGAGGATAGATATATTATATAATATATCATGTATATATATATATATTATATGTTTATATATATATATAGAGATAATATATATATATATGTATGTATGTATGTATGTATATATGTATGTATGTATGTATGTATGTATGTGTGTGTGTGTGCGTGCGTGTGTGTATATATATATACACACACACACACATATATTTAGATATATTCATATATGTATATATATATGTGTGTGTGTGTGTGTGTGTGTGTGTGTATGTGTGTTTGTGTATATGTGTATATATATTTATATATGTGTATATGTATGTATGTGTGTGTGTGTGTGTGTGTGCGTGTGTATATATAGGTACATATACATATATGTATATATGTAGATATGTATATATGTATGTATCTATATATTGATTAGGGAAAAATCCGATTCTTCCTAATGGGCTCTTACAACTCCATCTTACGGACCAGCCCTATACGTGGATTGGTAGGCCCAAGAGGTATCACCCTAAGGGTACCCTCAGGCCCATACTGACTCAGGGGCCCAGAACGCAACCCTCGGGGCCTCCTTTTTGCCCTTCCGCTCCGAGACCGATGGCCCGTGCGGGCACTCCAAGTAAAGTTACTATTGTACCCTTTCCTGGGAGGACTATAAATAGTTACCTGTCTTCGTCGGAAAAGGGGTTAGCAACCTGAGACACTAATTTCGTGCTGCATTCTTTCTTTGGGCCTTTGACTTAGGCCTTGAATTGACTTGACCGTCAGAGAGGCGTGCCCTATCCACAATTCGGGGTTGCCCTTTTTACAGGTTGGGTCGCTTAGAGTCGAGGACGATGAAGTGTTGACCGCCAGCTGTCAGATAAACCCGCTCCTTCGTCCAATGTCATCAGTAACCGTACACTAAAGGATTCCGTCTGGAATCGTATTGGCACCGTCTGTATGGAAGGAACGGTGGCGATGATAGTAAGCGAAGCAACATGGGCGCGGACTCGCAGGGACTAGGCCCCCGCGGCGGACACCTCTGTGCCTCCCGTGGTAGGAGATGCCTCCGAGAGTTCCTGGGCGAGCCCTTGGGCGGCTAGGGCATCACCCCCTGGGCGTGAGGCTTATGTCATGGTGGACGCGCTGAAGAGCCTCATGTCCACTATGGCTGATGCCATCACACACCAGGTCTCTGAGCAAGTCAAGAGAGCTATGGAGGCGGCAAGCTCGGCCAGGCCTCCTCTTACCTTCGAGTACTCGTTGGTCTATGAAGGGGAGCCCTCTCACCGGTCGGGAGGGATATCGTCCCCTCGCCCCACGGAACGTGGCCCAGAGGTCTCACGGTCAGACCGAAGCGGTCGGCTTCCTACTGGGCAACTAAGGCAATGCGCGGCGATGGAACCCACCGGCTGTCCCGCACAAGGAACAACTACTGGATCGGCAACTGCTCTACCCCCTACGCAACACACTTCAGGTGAACCGCTTGGCTTGAGGAACAAGAACAGACCTCTCAGCCACGAGGAGCGAATAACGGGCGTTGTCCCAGTCTAGAACGCCGCACTCACCGCGACCGTACCCGAAGCCCGCCTCCAAGAGGGACGCGCGGTCAAGAGCTGTGCTGAAGGGACCGCTCTTTCCCCAGGGTGCCAAGGCACGTCCGGGAGAAAGGGAGTCCCTTAGTGATTGAGGCCGAATGCCACCCTGACACCCCCGCCAAGGTGTCGGGAACGGTTGCCCGGCCAACCGCTCTTCCTTTCTCCACCCTATTTAACGCCGAGATCATCAACGCTCCGTGCTACGGGAAGGTCAAGATGCCTACGATAGACCTCATGATGGGGCGATGGACCCTAAAGAATACTTGGGAGTTTACAAAGCACAGATGTATGTGCAAGATGTGGATGATGCTTCTTACTGCCGCTGCTTCCCTGCTACCTTAAAGGGAGTGGCGCAGTCATGGTTTAACAGTCTGCCACCGGGGAGTGTTATATGCTTTCAAAACTTGGTGGATAAGTTTGTCAGCCAATTCATTGCTAGTTGTAAGGAGATGAGAACTAGCATCCACTTGTCAAAGATTAAGTAGGGGCCCCAGGAGTCCCTTGCTGAGTTTGTCAAATGCTTCCATCAGGAGGCAGTGCTGATTCCTGACTTGGAGGACGGGGTCACGTACACTTCCATCTTGAATGGCCTTAAGAGTGGGTGCTTCAAGTTCTCCTTGGCAGAGCAGAAAGAGACGATGCTGGCCGAGGCCCTAAGGAAGGCAGCGGACTTCATCTAGGGCACTGAGATCTGCGGCGACAGCTCAGATGCCCTAAAGAAGACGAAGGCTCTAGGGGATAAGAGCTTCAATAGTGGTGACAGGAATCCCGCACCCCAAGAGAGGAGGCCACAGTTCGAGGCAGTTGATCCCCGATTCACCACAGATGCTGGGAGCATCCTCATAGAGGTTAGGGGACATCCGATGCTACGAAGACCGTCTCCTATGACTGCACCTCCTAGACCGCAGAATGCCCGGAAGTATTGTGAATTCCACGAGCAGAGCGGGCATGCCACGACCAAATGTCGAGAGTTGAAGAAAGCCCTTCATGAACTAGCAGACAAGGGGCAAATCGATCGATTCTTAAAGAGAGGACCACGATTCCTCCGACAAGAAGAAGAACCTGCTCCACCCCCGCCACGGGATGAGGAATGTTCAACAGAAGTCGTGGCCACCGTAGGGGGGTTACGCGGAAGGAATAACTCGGCCAACTTGAAAAGCTCAACTCAGAAGCGCACAGTAAGTGCTTACCGCGGAGCAGGGACCCTGCTTAACAGCACCCAGAAATGGTGTTTGGGGGAAAGGACGCCCCGCGATTCGCTTCTCCCTATAACAACCCCCTAGTCGTCGAGATGAAGATCGCCAGTGCGATTGTGCGGTGAATCCTAATTGACACAGGCAGCTCCGTAGACATCATAACTTGGGATTGCTTGAAGAAGCTTGCGCACCCCAGGCGTGACATCGTCCCCTTGGTAAACCCTATCCTAGGCTTCAGGGGGCAGGAAGTGAATCCCACGGGGATAATCCACCTCCCAGTGTGCTTTGGTGACAAGATCAAGTCCAGGAACCTGGAGGTCGACTTTCTGATCGTTGATGTGCCCACGGCCTACAATGTAATCTTAAGGTGGCCAACCCTCCACAAGGTGAAGGCCGTCATCACCCCATATCTCCTCCAGCTCTAGTTTGAGGCAGATGATGGCAGTATCGGCGAGATACGAGGGGATCAGCAAACGACCTGGGAGTGCTACCTGGTGAGCATAAAACCCCTCATAGAATAGACTGGAGAGTGCGGGGCCACAGAACCGCCCCAAATAGAGAAGCGGGAAAAGGCGGGGCCAGCCATTCCGGTCCCAGAGATCTTAATTATCCATACCCTCACTTTATCCGAACCTCCGCATCCTCAACCAGAAGTTGCGGATGCGATGGAGCACTTCTCGCTCAAAGAGGAACGGCCCGAGCGTACTGTGCAGCTTGGACATGACATCGCGGATGTTGACCGACAATCACTGGTTTCCCTCTTGCGGAATTACAAGGACGTTTTTGCATTCGGGCCTAAAGAAATACCCGGCATTGCCCGAAGTGTGATGGAGCACCGGTTAAACGCTGACCCCCGGCACAAAGCAGTTATCTAAAAGAAGCGCCATATGGGCCCAGAGAGGGCGGCCGCGGCCAATGCCGAAATTCAGAAGTTGTTGGAGGTTGGCTTCATTCGAGAATGCCAGTACCCCGAGTGGATCTCGAATGTAGTGTTAGTCAAGAAGCCAAACGGGACCTAGAGAGTGTGCATGGATTTTACGGACTTGAGTAAGGCCTGCTAAAGATCGACAAGCTGGTGGATGCCACGGCCGGTCACGGTCTGTTGAGCTTCATGGATGCCTTCTTCGGATATCACTAGATACCCCTATGCCCTGAGGACCAAGAAAAAACAGCGTTCATCATGGACCACGACCTCCACTGTTACAAAGTGATGCCCTTCGGGCTAAAGAATGCAGGGGCCATCTACCAGCACCTGGCCAACAAACTATTCGAACCTCTCATTAGGCAAACTATGGAAGTATATATCGATGACACGATTGTGAAAAGTAAGGCGAGGAAGATCATAGTCGCGATCTACAGAAAACATTTGAAATACTTTGAGCATTCAACATGAAGCTTAACCCAAAGAAGTGCATTTTCGGGGTTCGGTCAGGCAAGTTTCTTAGTTTCATGATTAATAACCGCGGCATACAAGCTAATGCAGACAAAATCCAAAATGTCTTGGATATGAAAGCACCCCGAAACGTGCGAGAGGTGTAGCGCCTGACGGGCTACATAGCTGCTCTTGGTCGGTTTATGTCCCGCTCCGCGGATAAGTGCCACCCGTTCCTCCGCGTCCTATGCCAGCGGGATAACTTCAATTGGGATGAACATGTGGATGAGGCCTTCCAAGCTTTAAAAATCTACTTTGCTCAGCTACCCAAGATCGCCAGTCCTGTGGAAAGAGTAGATACCAGTGTACTACGTAAGCCATGCCCTGGACAGCGCGGAGATGAACTACCCCCTTATCGAGAAATTTGCATATGCCTTAAGAATGGCTAGTCAGAAGCTAAGGCCATACTTCAAGGCTCATAAGATCTTGGTCTTAATGGACCAACCCTTGAGGAATGTCTCCAGAAGTTAGATGCCTCTGGATGACTCCTGAAGTGAGCTGTGGAGCTCTCCCGTTACGACCTAGCCTTCGAACCGTGGTGGGCCATCAAGGGCCAAGCATTAGCTAACTTTCTGGCAGAGAGCACAACGCCAGCTGAAGAAGACTCACACTGACGACCGTAGAACTTATACGTGGATGGCTCATCCACTAAAGATGGCAGTGGAGCCGGCCTTTTCATTGAGAGCCCCACTAGGGTGCGGTATGAACATGCCCTCCAGTTCATGTTCAAAGCATCTAATAACAAGGCTGAGTATGAAACCCTTATTGCAGCCATAGAGCTCTGCTACACTGTTGGGGCTGACTACGTACAAGCCTTCTCTTATTCCCAGCTCGTCGTCAGCCAGCTTAATGGAGCATACGAAGCAAAGGACGATGTTATGGCCGCATACGTTCGGCGGGTTTGGGAGGCCACCAAGTTATTAAAGCACTTTTCCATCACGTACATCCCTCGTTTAGAGAGAACCGATAGGTAAACGCCCTATCCAAGCTGGTGAGCTTGTCTGATGATAGGAAGCCCAAAAACATCCAGTGGGAAACTCTGACAGAATGGAGCGTCGACTTACATGAGGTGTTATGGCTAGACAGAAGCCCAACATGGATAGAGCCTATCCGCGCGTACCTCACTAATAGCACACTGCCCTTGGACCCCAAAGAGGCTGATAAAGTGAAGAAGAGGTCAAACTGGTTCATCTTATACGAAGGGATTCTCTACAAGAGATCTTACGCCCGGCCTCTTCTACGGTGCGTGACCCTAGCAGAGGGGAAAAGAATATTACAGGAACTGTATGAAGGCATTTGCAGCACGCATACAGGAGGCTGCGCATTAGCCATCACGGCTATACAGACCGGCTACTACTGGCA
Organism: Carnegiea gigantea; assembly: GCA_029747015.1. Classification (NCBI taxonomy): domain Eukaryota; kingdom Viridiplantae; phylum Streptophyta; class Magnoliopsida; order Caryophyllales; family Cactaceae; genus Carnegiea; species Carnegiea gigantea. The sequence goes on from JAKOGI010001751.1 coordinate 177,126, forward strand.
TACCTTACGAGAGGACGCAATGATGCTGGTGCGGACTTGTGACAAATGTCAGAAGTTCACACCCATCCAACGAGCCCCCTCCACCACCATGACACGGATAATTAGCCCCCTCCCGTTCGCCACATGGGGAATGGACATCCTTAGCCCTTTTTCCAAGGCTACAGGTTAACGCAAGTACCTCTTCGTAGCGGTGGATTACTTCACCAAGTAGATCGAAGCCAAGGCTGTAGCATCCATAACCACTGCTGAGGTGCGAAAGTTTATATGGCGGAACATCATCACCGCTTTGGCATCCCTCACGCCATAATTTTTAATAATGGTTGGCAGTTTGACACCAGCAAGCTCACGGACTACCTCAATAACTTGGGCTGCCAAGCCCGCTTCACCGCCGTGGCACATCCACAGACTAATAGCCAGGCTAAGGCGGCCAATAAATACATCCTCCACAGCTTGCAAAAGAAGCTTGACAATGTGAAAGACAAATGGGTGGATGAATTACATGGTGTCCTATGGTACCCCTGCACCACTGAGAAAACTGCCACAGGCGAAACCCCATTCATGCTCGCCTACGGATCTGAGGTTATCTTACCCGTTGAAGTCGCCCTTTATACCCATCGGTTGACAACTTTCCAAGAGGGGTTGAATAATGCGGTACTTTGCGAACCCCTCGACCTCCTCCTCTCCATTCGTGGCGATGCCCTCCTCCGAGAAGCTCTCTATAAACTCCACATCGCGCGACTACACAATCGCACAGCAGGGTGCAACCCTTTCAGGTAGCCGATCTCGTTCTTCGGCACACGGAGGCTGTTGCTCAGTCAGCGGAGCACGGCAAACTAACTGCCAACTGGGAAGGCCCCTACAAGGTCACTTCATAGATCCGCCCCGGTATATATCGATTGGAGACTCTCAATGGTACTCCCATCCCACGGGTATGGCATAGCAGTAACCTAAGGAAATACTACACTTCGACCTACATTTTTTCTCTTTCTCCTCCTCTGGCACGTACCCTGCGTAGTCCATGTAACAAAGATCCAGGCCCAGGTGGCAACTTTTACATTATTGTCTAGCTCTTACTCCTATTCAGCACGGCCTTATGGCCGGTCGCTACACACTTAGCCCTATTAGGGCTAAGGGTCCCTAAGCATGGTCTTATAGCCGGTCGCTATACTCTTAGCCCCATCGGGGGCTAAGGGTTCCTAAGCACGGTTTTATGGCCAGTCGCTACACTCTTAGCCCCGCTGGGGGCTAAGGGTCCCTAAGTATGGTTTTATGGCCGGTCGCGACACTCTTAGCCCCATTGGGGGCTAACGGTCCCTAAGCACGGTCTTATGGCCAGTCGCTACACTCTTAGCCCCGCTAGGGGCTAAGGGTCCCTAAGCACGGCCTTATGGCCAGTCGCTACACTCTTGGCTCTCCCCTGGGGGCAATGGTCCTTAAGCACAGCCTTGTGGCTGGTCCCTACACTCTTAGCCCCACTGGGGGCTAAGGGACCCTAAGCACGGCCTTGTGGCCGGTCGCTATACTCTTAGTCCCGCTGTGAGCTAAGGGTCCCTAAGCATGGCCTTATGACATGTCGCTACACTCTTATGGCTGGTCGCTATACTCTTAGTCCCGCTGTGAGCTATGGGTCCCGAAGCACGGTCTTATGGCTGGTCGCTATACTCTTAGTCCTACTGAGGGCTAAGGGTCCCTAAGCACGGCCTTATGGCTGGTCGCTACACTCTTAGCCCTCCCCTGGGGGCAAGGGTCCTTAAGCACGGCCTTATGGCCGGTCGCTACACTCTTAGCCCCACTAGGGGTAGGGGTCTTTAAGCACGGCTTTATGGCCGGTCGCTACACTCTTAGCCCACTGGCGGCTAAGGGTCCTTAAGCACACTCCTTGTTCTTTCGCTTGGGGGCAGCTACCCTGATGATGAAGAAAGAATGAAGTGCAAGTTCAAATGAAAGAACAAGCGGAAAGTGTAAAGGCGAACAAGGTAGGACGATGAACAGGGGTGAACGTTCCTTCATTAATAATAAAAAGAGTACAATTCTTTATAATAAAACAAAAACAGAAAACGAAACAAACACAAACAAAACAAAGAAGGGGCGAGGACTACACGTCGGGCTCTCCACCATCTTTATGCTCCTCTCCCTCAGAAGTGTCGACTTCAGCTTCCAGGGGGTTGGTGTCCTCGTCCCTGACAACCTCGCCCTCAGTTGAAGGAGGGATAAAATCGACCTCCTCAAGGTTGCGGCCCTCTGTGATGGCCCGTTCGCGCTTATCCATAAAGTGAAGGTAGGCCTCAAAATAACGGTCATCTTGAAACTTGCTAGCAAGGGCCAGCACGACCTTGCGGAGGTACCCGAGGGTGTCGGAGCGGCCTTGCTGGTAGCCCTGCTTCTGGGCTTGGACCGCGTCAGCCGCGGCCTTCTCCAGCTAACGCTGTAGCCCTTTCTTCTCGGTCTCACGGGCCTCCAGGTCCGCCCGCAGTCTTTCGCAGTGACGTTGGTACCGCGAGACGAGCCCCTCCAGCCGCCGGCACTCCACAACAGTCTTCACCCCTCGAGCGAAGACCTCAGCCATGGCTCTTTCTTCCGCGGTAACCTTGAGGGGTTATGAAGTCCCAGGAGCTGCCAAATCCCAGGACCTAACTATGTCCTGGACGAGGGAGAGCCTGACGGATAAGCCTTGATGAAGTTGGCTGAGGGCCGCAAAGCGAGTGGGGAGGCGCCGCTGGGGTCGCGGCTCTTGCAGTTTTTGAAGGGGTGAGGTGCTCTTGTCTGGCCGTGGTATGTTCCCCCGATGACCGGCTCCCCGACCAGTGAGGGGCCGACCGCTTGTCTCTCGCCTCCCCAACTTCCGATGAGGCAAAAGCCACGGCCTCACCTGGCTGTTCCTCGATCCTCTGCCTCTTCCGAACCGGTAGGCTCACAGCAGGCCTCTTTCCGCGGGGTACAAGGGAGGGTGCCTGTAAGAAAAAAAGCTTAGTCTATGTATTTTAAGAGAAACTAAGGGAGGAGTGATGAGTCGAGTCATATACCGTACCTTCTTGGCCTGCTAAGTAACAAGGTGCTGCCTCTCCTCCTCCCGCCTGCGTTTGGCGTCGGCCGCCACCTGTTTGGGGGGGCGTCCCCGGTTTCGAAGACCATCAGCTGTGCCCTCGCTTGATCTGCATAAAGTAAACAGGAAGTCAGGTTAGCACCAAATATAAAACTAGTTAGCATTGGGACAACTAAGTACCCTTTGTGTAATTCCAGTGGCTGCGGCAAGGAAGAAGTCATTGGCAAAAAACTTTAGCTTAGAAAGCCAATTTAACAGCTCCCGGTCACTAGACTTGCTCCTCCTCTTCTGGGGCCCCTTCACAGACTCAATTGCCTGAGTTATGAACTTAGGGATGGGACGAGGCTTATCATCCTTGCGTATATAGAACTGGAAGTAGCGGGCAGTCCTCCGCGCGTCGACCGTGGGTTCCCCGAAAGGGTTCCGCATGGGCTTTCCCTCATTCAAGTCAGGGACGTCCCCCGACCTGATGCCGGTGTAGGAAGAGGAAGTCATACTTCCAGTGCTTCACTTTGGACATCTTCTCAATAGCCGTCATGAAGCTCGGCTTATTGTTAAAGCAATACCACCCTAAGTCCCCGTTCTCCTTGGGAGCCCTTTGCATGGCATGAATGAGGCCGAACGCCCGAGTCGAATAAGTAAGGTCGTGCAACTCATAAGTCACTATAAAGCAACAAATGTTGTGCCAAGAAGTGGGCACAACCTACGCGGGTGCCAATTCGTACTTATTTAGTATCTCCGTGATCATGGGATGAAGGGGAAAATGGAGACCGTAGTTTAGGGCCGCTCGGTAAACTGCTATACACTTGGCGGGCGACTCATTCATGGTGGCATCCGCCTCAGGAATCACGAAGGAATACTCGGCGGGCAAGAGGTATTGCGTCTTGAGGGCCGACCTCTTTAACTTAGTGACGACCTTGGGATCCGGGAAGTGACTGCCCGGGCCATCCTGTGGGTCTAAGCAGGTTGGGGCCCCAGGAAATTCCAAACCTTCGGCCACGATTTCTGTGACTGCAGGCGTGCGACCTTTTCGTTTAAGCACTGACTTGCTCGGTTCCAAGGATGCTTTGGAGGAAGAAGAGCTTGTAGATGCCCTCTCCGAGGACGAGCTCCTTGAGAAAGGACTAGTGGAGGAGCCGGACGAGCCCATCCCAGAGGAAGCCCTAGAACTAGTGGAGGCCACTTCGGCCTCCGGGTTGGACTGAGGTGGAGCTAAACAGGGATTACCTTGTGTGCCCTCGGCCAGCAACTCGTCGAGTAACCTGATGCATGGAGTAGACTTGGTCTTTGCCATTCTGTGAACCTGGAAGTCAGGCAATAATTAGCTATGGTGATCTCCCAACGATACGTCACCTCCACCTCAAGGCTAAGAATGCTAAGGGTGGAGGAATACCCGCAACTAGACCACGAGGGATTGCCCGGCTCAAAAAGGGGCATGGCATAGGGAATCTCTTCAAGTTCCCTATACTTATTCTTTCGGGGGACGCCAGCCACCACCCGGCCATCAATAAAGGCCGGGAAATTAGAGAATTGTAGGTACAGGCCCTCTACTTGGGGGTCGACTAGCCCCTCAGGGACGTCCCTACTGGACGAGCAAGACGACCAAATAATATACAACAAACAGTGCTTCGAGGGGACGTGAGCGTGTACCTATAAGTGATGAAGATTCAAAGACCTAGTTGAAGATGAGGATGCACGTCCAAGCAGACCTTTGAAGATACAAAGAGGTAGCTTAAGGCTCTACAGTGAATTTGAAGGGAGAATGGGGAATAGAGAGCAGAGCCTCTCTCTCTAGAAGTTGTTTCTCTCTCTAAGGATGAAAAATGTGTGGAAAACAAATGACCTTCCCTTAACAAATGTTCACCCTTATATAGAGCGAAAAGGCAGGGCACATACCCCAATAAAACTCAACGGGCACACCTCTTCCCAACCAACGGCACATGGTACCCCATCACTGCCACATTACAGGCAGCGTTAGAGGATCTCGCGAGAGAAAGGGTCTCCAGAGGCGCGCCAAAGTAGCCAGTCGCTCCACACCCAGCCTCAAGGGCGGGTGATCTTGGGTGCGGCCGCATGGTCGTTCGCTACACCCTTAACCCCCTGAGGGCTAAGGGTCCTCCAGCATGGCCTCATGGCCGGTCGCAACACTCTTAACCCCACTGGGGGCTAAGGGTCAGCAAGCACGGCCTCATGGCTAGTCGCTACACTTTTAGCCCCACTGGGGCCTAAGGGTCAGCAAGCACGGCCTTATGGCTGGTCGCTACACTTTTAGCTCCACTGGGGGCCAAGGGTCAGCAAGCACGACCTTATGGCCGGTTACTACATTCTTAGCCCCACTGAGGCCTAAGGGTCCCTAAGCACGGTTTTATGGTCGGTCGCTATACTCTTAACCCCACTAGGGGCTAAAGGTCCCCGACGGTCGCTACACTCTTAGCCCTGCTGGGGGCTAAGGGTCCCTAAGCACGGCCTTATGGCCGGTCATTACACTCTTAGCCGCACTGGGGGCTAAGGGTCCCTAAGCACAGCCTTATGGTCGATCGCTATATTCTTAGCCCCCCTGGGAGCTAGGGAACCCTAAATACGGCCTTATGGGCAGTCACTACACCCTTAGCTCCACTGGGGGCTAAGGGGCAGCAAGCACGGCCTCGTAGGCGGTCACTACACTCTTAGCCCCACTGGGGGCTAAGGGTCAGCAAGCACGGCCTTGCTGCTGATCGTTACACTCTTAGCCCCATTGGGGGCTAAGGATCAGCAAGCATGGCCTCACGGTCGGTTGTACACTCTTAGCCCCACTGGGGGCCAAGGGTCAGCAAGCACAGCTTCGTAGCCAGTCGCTACACTCTTAGCCCCACCGGGGACTAAAGGTCAGCAAGTGCAGCCTCATGGCCGATCGCTACATTCTTAACCCCACTGGGGGCTAAGGGTCAGCAAGCACGACCTCATGGTCGATCGCTACACTCTTAGCCCCACTGGGGGCTAAGATTCAGCAAGCACAGCCTTTCGATGGGTCGCTCCACCCTTAGCCCTACTGGGGGCTGAGGGTCCTCAAGCACGGCCTAGCAGCCAAGTGCTACACTCTTGGTCTTGGTGTGGGCTAAGGGTCCGCAAGCACGGCCATATGGCCGGCCGCTATACTCCTAGCCCCTATGGGGGCTAAGGATGACTCAACACGGTCTTATGGCCGGTCGCTACACTCTTGGTCCATTGGTGGTCCTCACGCACGGCCTGATGGCCGGTCGTCACGTCCTTAGGCGCCCACAAGGGCCAAGGGATCTTATGCATGGCTTCACAGCCTTTCGCAACACACGAAGACAAGAGGCAAGCCATATGGGACCCATTTTTATTACGGCAATTGTGCTAATACAAGCAAGCAAAGGGGACCGGGGCTGTACAAAAGAAGGTGCGAAACAAAGCTAAGTGTACTCCTTATCACTAGAAGGGGCCGGAGGGCTGGCCGACCCTGAACCTTCCTCCTGGCCATCCACGGAGCCTCGAACCTCCACTTCATTAGCCGGCCGATAAGCTGCGCGCCCCTTAGTATGCAGTCCATGTAATCCATCCAAACCTCAAAGGTTGACCACCTCAAACCTACCAACGACGATTTCATACTGTCAGCCGTATGCTCGTGAGCCATGCCTAGCTCAACTGCCTCGTTCAGCAACATAGCATAGAATGCCGCTTAAACTATCTCAGGGAGCCTAAACTCAGCCACTGGACTTTTGGCTTCGGCTAACAAAAAGCGCGGGCATAATGCATGGGAATCTTCGGGAAGAGGGCGAGGTGGGCGTGAAGCGCTCCTCCAATGCCATATGAAGTTCTCCCTCATGTAATTAGTCATCTCTCTCGTATTGTAAATAGGAGGGACCATGCTTAACAAGGAAACAGGGACACTGACTGCTCTCCTTACGTTTTCTACTACTCCACTGGAAAGATGAACACTCGAGTATCCTATGTGGAGAATGATGTCGTATTTATGGAGGATGAATTGGGGGAGCTGAAGACAAGGGAAATTCCCAAGAATCTAATGGACAATCCACCTTAGACACGTGTCCATTCAACCAGCACAAATTAATTGCAAGCAAAGAAAAAGACTGCTCAACAAAATATGAAAGTACGGTCTTTTATTACTGATTAGCAAAAATAGAACAGAGGAGAAACGGAAGAAAACACTAGTCAAAGGGGGGTCGTGCATTCATAGGCTTAACGCCCTCCTCCTGCTTGACGACATCCTAAGGGGAGGCCGCTTCCTCAGGGGCCTAGTCTTCATCTGTCGTTCCTCTGCCCGAGCTCTCCTCCTGCCGACCGGCTCCCCGAATTCTCCCCCAAACTGCCCTTTGGGCATAATTGAGCTTCGTAGATCCAGTCACCAAATAACCAAAACCACGACTCGAAGGCACTCCAACGGAGCTCAGTAAGGGCCGACTCCAATGATCAAAGCGCCTATCCCTACAACACCACAAGCCTTTCGACCTCGTTAGAAGCATCGCGTAGAAGATCACCTGGGGTAATTCCCAAAGCTCGCAATACTCGACAGCCTGTTCAGCCACGGCCAGCTCAAAGCCTGGATAGAGGGCCTAAAAGTCTTTTAGGAGGGGCGACAGGGGAAAGGCAATCCCATGTCGGTCCTACGAAAAATAACGAGTGATGAACTCACCCATTGTTTTGGTATCAAGGAAACGCGGAAAAGTCATTGAGGGAAACCTGATAGCTACTATTGCTGAATAAGTAAGTGTCAGCCACCCTGCCTCGATGGCTGCCTTTTATAAAGGGGATAGCGACAGTTTCATACAGACACTATTTCAGGCCTCGTAACCCGTGTATTTGTGAACGGTGGCGCCAGGGCCGTCCATTTCCAAGGCTCAATTTTCGAGCGCCTTTGGATACGTGCCGACTGAGAATGGTGGTCGACATTCTCCCTGCCTACTCGTCTGACACACCGTACAGGTAAACTGTAGGGGGCTAAGTGATTGGGAAAAAATCCGATTCTTCCTAATGGGCTCCTACAAGTCCATCTTACAGACCAGGCCCATAGGTGGATTGGTAGGCTCAAGAGGTATCACCCTAGAGGCACCCTCAGGCCAATACTTACTCAGGGGCCCAGAATGCAACCCTAGAGGCCCCCTTTGGGCCCTTCCGCTCCGAGATCGGCGGCCCGTACGGGCACTGCAGGCAAAGTTACTATTTTACCCTTTTTTAAGAGGACCATAAATAGTTACCTGTCTTCCTCGGAAAAGGGGTTAGTAACCTGAGACACTGATTTCGTACTGCATTCATTCTTTGGACCTTTGACATGGGCATTGAATTGACTTGACCATCGAAGAAGCGTGCCCCAATCCACAACCCAGGGTTGCCCTTTTTGTAGGTTGGGCCGCTTGGAGTCGAGGACGACGAACAGTGGATCGCCAGCTGTCAGATAAACCCGCTCCTTCGTCCTGAGTCATCAGCAACCGTACACTAAAGGATTTTGTCCGGATACATATATATATTTATATATATATATATATATATATATATA